>LBNU01005187.1:87279-109339 GCA_014162995.1 Artemisia annua | reverse complement strand
TCATGTTCTCATTTTTTAATGTCTCAACTGTTGTATTCAACAACCCAATATCATCACAGTGTTCAGAAACAAGCATATCAGTACCACATTCATAAAGAGAATTCATTACCACAGATATAATATCATAATTGAGGACACGTTCCATGAGACGATCATTTTCATTTTGCAAAAACTGATTTTGACGTTGGAGTTTAAAGACAGATCGTTCACTTTCGTGACAAACATTGAGAATGTTTTTGACTTCCTTTTTTAATTCTTGTTCCCAATACCAAGTGTGAGAATACAAACGTTTAAGCGGTGGAGAAAATTGAGTTTCAAACATTTCACGCCTTTCTTTAGCAACGGGTGACATGAAATTTGCAACCGTGACTTCAGAATTGCGTTCAATGGCGGTATCTATCAACTTAATTTCATTTATGACAGATCTAAAGTATTGAAATAAAGGAGCTTCATTGATCATGCTTAGTTTATTCTTTAAGTCGTTAGTGTTTTGAGTGATAAGATCTAAGCTTGTTTCCTGATCATCTTTTGTTTCAAAAACCTTAAGTTGTAGTTTACTATGCTCAAGTTCTCTTGTTAAAAGTTTAATCTTGGCTTTCAATTTAGCATTCAACCCTTGGCATTGGATGTTCTGATTATGACTGACCAAAAGAAGTTGTCTGAGTTCTGTTTCTGAATCGTTCAAAGGTTCATGTGGTTCAAGTTGACCATCGTTATCATTAGTCATTGTGATAGCAGGATGATCAAATGTAACACCTGGATTCATTTGATCATAGTCATCAAATATAACCACTGTGGACATTTGATCATTCTCATGAGTAGATAACGGGGAATCAGCTTGAACTACTTGGACCTCATTCGTTTCTGAGACAGAAGGAGAGACAATGTCGTGAATGAGACATGAGTTATCACATACCTGAGACTGACCGTCAGTATCATACACTGGGCCTGAGTCTGTTACCTGAACTTCTTCTGTGTCTGCCATCAATATCATATCATCAGTAGTATCCATAACAGTCATCTGATCTTTTTGCTGTTGATTACGTGCAATTGCTTCATCTCGGAGAGCTGAGAGGTACTTCTGAAGATAGTAGGCACTGCTTTTAGGAGTAGGTTGTGATGCTTTAGACGGTACACAAGTAAGTGCAGTGGATGACACACCGAGTTGTTCAAACTGTTGCATAATCGTTTGATGAGTATGAGGATCTTCTGAAGTATGCTCACTAGAGTTGTCCAAGACAAATCCTTCATTTGTGTAGGTGAACCCATGAATGATGATTGGTGCAGGAAGAATGGTCTTAGGAAACGTTCTCTGTAAGCAAGATCGAATGAGTCTATCAGTGATGACTGTTGGATCCTCATCACTGTGCATAATAGCAAGGTGGTTCCACAACTCTTGAGCACTTGCATCAAATTCCAGCTTGGTGTATATGGCATTTGGAAGAGCGGTAGTGATAAACCAAGCAGCTTCCTTGTCAGCATTGTATTGATCAAGTTCAGTACCAGTCAGAACATCAGAAGTTTGAAGTGTGATATTTCCTTCAGTATCAGCAATGAATTTCATCTTATATGGTCCATCTTTGATTGATTTCAGGAGTAGATCAGAATGTGGACGATTTTGAATCCATTGCAGAAATCTGTCTTTCCAAACATGGTATGGTCCTGATAGCATAAATGGAGGAGTATATGCAGTTCCACGCAGTAGATGTTGACGAGCATTGATGTACATAGGATGTTGAAATGGAGCTTCAGAGTATGGTACATAAGACATGTTTGAAAAACTTGTGGTTTATGGATCTTGTAGAAGGTATAGTACAAAAGCTTAATCCCCAAAAGTAACTAAGATTTCGATGCTTGGCAATTGGAAGATTTCGATAAACGGTTAAAGTTCAAATAATCCCAAGAAACAAAAGTTCTCGATAAACCAAGGAAGATTTCGATAACTCGCGTTATTCTCGATAAAGGTAATTTATCGAGAAATGTTGGAGACAATTATCGAGATCTTTGGTGAAAGTGAGACAGAGTTTCTTTTCGATGGCACTTAAGTTAATTTCGATAGAATTATAAGATTTCGAAAACAAGAGATTGATTTCGATAACTTATAAGGTTCTCGATAACCTAAGTTTTCGATAAAAGAAATCCAAAGTTTCGAGATTATACAATAACGAAACTAACCAATATGTCGAAGTGTATTCTTTCTTATACAAGAGAGAAAAGCACTGAGTAAGCAACAAAAACACTTAAGTAGTAATATCGAAAGTTCCCGATAAAAAAGGGTTTAAGGTTCTCGATAAAATGGGGTTTTAGAGGTTCTCGATAAAACGCAGATTTTTCTTTTGTGAAAAGGCAAGCCTAAAACGAGTTTTTAATCCAAGATTCTTGTACAACTAGCATTAAAATGATGAAATCTTAATGAAAGTTGGAAACTTGAACTTTTTAACAAAAATTTTAAAATTTTCGATAAATAGTACAAGTTTATACGAATCTTAAAAAACCCAAAAATTTGAAACTTTGTTGTTTGTTTTGGTTTCTAACACAAGTTTGTAAGCAAATATGTGATAAAAACACAAAAGAAGCAAGAAAGTTGCAAACTTTTTGATTCTTACGAGATAAAAAACAAGTTTTTGGTTCGAATAAACACAAAAAAAATAAACTACACCTTCTTCTAGCGATTGATACCACTTGTTAGGTCACCATATTAGTAAACACAAGCATTCAAATGAAAGAAATGAGATGAGAAATAGACTTGGTTGATTAAGATCAATATGAAAGATGAAAGAACAATAGTTTGCTTAAGATATGAAATTAACCAACAATATAAAAGAGTTACATAGTGTCCTATTTATAGGAGGAGGATAGGGCAACACTCCCTTCCTTCCCTATCTTCTATGTCGTGGGCTTTCAAGGCCCATTGGACACTTATTGGACTCGTCTTATAACCAAACGAGTATTAATCTAAAACGTAACTAAAAGTGATAAAACTAGCAACCTATTACATTTATTGGAATGACCGAGACTTGACTGAATAGTTGAAAACTATGATCCTAACAAGATAAGCGGCTATCAACAATACTTGCTAAATCTTCAAGGACCATGAAATCGGTGACAAAGGTGAAATTTCCGACAAGGACATGAATACCCTTAACCCTTCCAACGAAGTTACAAACTCCGCCGGGATACTTTGGGTCTTTCCTAGGTTCAAGTGGTTTGTTCATTCCGTGGCTATAATGGCTTGAGGACATTACGTTGATTGGGGATTCACAGTCAATGTAAGCATGCTCAACATATTGGTACCCAATCACACATGGTATCTTCACATTCCCAGGATCACCCCTCTTAATTTTTGGGTCGATTCTAACAAAGGGTGGTCTAGGGTTATCAACTAGGTTGTTATAGTAGGCAATCTCTTCCTTAGTGGGGTATAAATCGTACTGATCATCCAACCTAGGATCTATCTCCTCTTCATAAAGTTTCTCAACCAACTCATCAACCGTAAGATTATTATTTTCTAAGTAATTATCTGATTACATGGCGGTTGCTAAGTCGTTAAGGGCATAGTCAAGCTCTATGTCAATCATACTATTAAGCTCCCTGAGGTCACTTATTTCTTCCTCAATTTGGCTACGTAACCAAGCCACTTCGTCTGGTGTAAGGGGTGGATTCGCGTTTTCCATAATGGCCAACGGAATAATTAATGGGCAAGTTATTACGAACAAAAGCACAAAGAAAAAAGATAGACTAAAGAAATCCTAGAAAAATAAAATAAAAATCTCACTAGAAAGGAATCTAGCGAGTAGACCTAATAAAATAAAAATTCTACCTAAACAATAACTATTCCCCGGCAACGGCGCCAAAAACTTGATGCGTGGTTTTGTGACCTTACAACAGGTTTTACCTCTCGAGGGATCTCAAGAGCCTTACAACCCCACCAGGCAGTGTACCTGACCAATGTAGTATAGGATAGTGGTAAGTACGGGGGATTGATCGTTCTCTCACAGGGAATAGTGTTCGTTAGGATAGAAAAACTACTCTAATAGGTCTAAGGGTGAAGGAAGATTCTTTTTGTATTTTTATATTTTTAGGAAAGCAAGTAAAATCTCGGTTTTGAAGGAGTGGGTGGAATTAGTTGCTAGTCAACTAACCCAAAATTATTACTATTGCAAAAGAAAATAAAATAACTAAACTATTTGGTTGTGAAAACTATATGGAGAAAAGTTGTGTTTACTTAGATTTCATTACTCCCTAACTATCTTTTACCGGTTAATTGATATGTATGTTACTTGTATGGATGAAGGGTGTATTCCTAATAACTCATGGAGTGCCATACATATCTCTCCAATTTTATGAGCTCTTATCTCCTCCTATGCCATGCACGGCACAACCATATGGATTGTAAACAGTGGCTCATGCGTTAAATACTACCTTAATAGCCTAGTATGCCTTGGCTACATGTTTCCCAAGACGTTCAAGCATGTTACCATAAAGGAGGTTGGCCAGTTTTCTTGAGCCTAACATTGATGAAACAATCATCCTAACAAACAACAACACATCAATTAACCAATAATTAATAGTTAGGTTTCATTAGATCTAAGCAAACACAAGAAGAATTTAGCTACACATGTTAATTAAAAGACAAGCAAAAGAGATAATCAACCAACACATAGACATATTGATTGAATTAAAGTGAAGACATATCTTTAATTAAGCATGAGGGTTCTAAGGGTTGGAAACCCTAAAAAGTACAGAAAATTCGTCTAGGGTTTGGTGCCAAAAGTTCTCCACAAAGTTCCACACTTAATGAATAAAAAATAGAAAACTATATATAGATTTTACACTCTGACGGCGTCAGGTTATAAAGGCTGACGCCGTCAGCTCGCCGCCATTAGGTTTCTCGGATGGCCTAGATCCACTTCTGACGCCGTTACTCTCTATTTCCTTCTGGGCCGTCACTCTTTAAATTATAACCTGACGGCCTACACCATATAACACCTGACGGCGTCATGTGTAAAAGTTCCAAATCTTTTTGGCCCGTCATTTGAAAATTGGTTTCCACTCTTTTGTCATGGCTTGCTGACGGCGTCACCTTGTGACTCTGACGCCGTCAGGTAGTAATTCCTGCTTCTTTTGAGACTTTGTCGTTTTCTTCACTTTTATGCTCCAAAAACGTCCAAATATGCATGTTTTCCAGAATTCCTCTCAAAAGTACCTAAAATGACAAAAGGAACGATTTAGGGCAATATTTGATCACATTTATACGAATTAAGGCTTAAATGACCCCCTAAAAGCGTAACTCTTTTCGTCTCATCAGTTGTCTCATTAAAATATAATTTGCATGGAAAAAGGACTAATTTTGCAATAGTTTCCATGCATAGGGGTATATATGGTAATTTTCTGAAAATATGAAGTCTAGGGACTATTTTTGACATTTCTTAGAAGTTATAAGTATAAGGACCCTTTTTGCAAAGTTCTATAACCTTAGGATAAAAAGTAAAATAGTTATAAACTTATAAGGACTAGTTTTGCAAATGTTATAAAGTTAAGGGTATGAATGGTAAATTCTGAAAACTTATAAGTCTAAGGGTCATTTCTGCCATTTTCTCAAAATATAGAAGTATAGGGGCTAAATGTGTAAAGTTTAGATAGTTATATGCTTAAATGTTATAAGTTTATAAGTCTAGGGTAGATTTTGTAAATATACAAACTATAAAGGTATAAAATGAAATATTTGCTTAATAAATAAAAGTGCTATCTTTCTATGTAATGTGTCACAATGGTAGGGAGCTTCATGTGAGGGGCTTCATTTGTGTATACGTTTTGACGAGTTTGCTGGGTTTACGATTTAAAGTGCCCTGGCTCCTGAAACGTTTTACTACAATATGACCTCTAGATTATGATGGCCCAAACGGTGATACATTATATTTAATACTAGTACTTAATAACATGACACAATAGTAGGGAGCTTCATGTGAGGAGTAGTAACTTCTGAATTATGATGGCCCGAACGGTATTATGTTGATGACATAATACAATAGTAGGGAGCTTCATTTGAGGAGTCTTATACTTCTGAATTGTGATGGCCCGAACGGTGTTATGCTATAACCTAAAATACTTAACAATGTGACACAATACTGGGGAACTTCATGTGAGGGTTATATACTTCTGAATTATGATGGCTCGAATGGTATTATGTTAATACAATACTAGGGAGCTTCATGTGAGAAGTATGTAATTCTGGATTGTGATGGCCTGAACGGTGTTATGTTATAACTAAACTAAAAACCCTAAGAATGATTACTTGAGAAAACTTAAAACAAGATAACAAAAGCTTGACATACACCCACACCAACAAACCCTAGGATACGTGAGTAGGCAGTCTAGTCTCCGAGTCACTTTTGACATCAATCACATTTCCCTAAGCCCAGGTGAGTTTTCATAGCCTCACTTTTAAATGCTTTACAAACCCTGTAAGGGGGATACATGCTACTTGCTTTAAACCGAATACAAGTCTTTTTCTTTGGTTGTTGCACGAGTAAACTATCTGCCACCACTACATAACTAAAATTCATGAATCTAATCATTTGGGATATTTTACCCAAGTGAACGCGAATATAGTTGATAGATCTATTGGATTTTGACAACTCCCGTTGATACTACCTCTCACTGGAGGGTATCAATAAGTACTATATTTGAACCCTCTCTGAAGGGTTAACTTTGGCAAAGTTATCCTTCCCGTCTCCTCATGGTCGGTCTGCAGACCCCATGACCCGGACTGTTAACGTGTGGTTCATGAGCTTAGTGCAATAACCCTCTCTCTTCAGTATTGTACTGATCATACAATACTGACACAAACTGTTTAAATACGGTTTCTACCACTTTACATGGGTGTATAACAACGTAGCCCATGCTTTACTAAACTTGTATTCACACACTATCACTCAAACCTATGACTCTCACTCAACACCTAGTGTTGACTCTTTAAGCATGAGTCCTAGGTATATGGCCGTTACAGAGCTGTGGCAGAAAGCGGCACTGAACTCGGAGGACTTTCAATCTTGTTATCATTCAAACACTATTTCACACTTAGATTCACGGGACCTTATCTTAATAAAACTGATATTTTTATGAATGATAACTTATTTATAAAAACGTCTCTTTTCGAGTTGTTTTCTATCATTGTGACTGTGATTCCATGAAGTAATACCCCAACCTTAAATCGCTGCGAACCATGAAAATGGGGGTGTTACAACTTTCAAACCTAACATTTTTTGTTTCACTAGTTGAAGCTTCGGCCGAGTTAAATCCTAAACCGGTTTTATCTCCGGATGCTCTTTGAACACTTATTATTTTCTTAAGTAAATGACTACTATTTTCAAATTTATCAAGTTTGCAAATTTCTTGCTTAAGTTTTTCGTTTTCATTTTTGAGATTTTGACATAATTTACATTCTTCAAAAATTTCTTTACCTTTTTCTAAATGGTGTATTTTAGTTTCTAATTCAAGTATTTCATTTTCTTGTTGCTTATTTATGCATTTTAGTGATTTATTTTTAATCATTACTTTTTGACCTAATTTGCATAATCTATTATATTCACTATCTAGGTCTTTTTCATCTAATGATAAATTTTTATCACTAAAGTATTTGGTTTCGGAATGTACCTCACTAGATGTCTTAGCCATGAGACATCTCTCCTCCTTTGTAGTTTCTTTCTCATCTTCATCGCTATCACTCCAAGCTCCTCCAACGAACGCCTTTTGATTTTGATCTCTTGACATCATTGGACATTTTCCAATGAGATGATTTGGATCACCACATTTGAAGCACTTCCTTTCACTCTTGCCATTTTTGTCATCTTTATTTCTTTGGTATGCTTTCCTTTCATCATGCGGTTGTCTAACAAATCTTCCTCGCCTTTTGAAGAATTTCTTGAAGTCTCTTACGGCCATGGCATATTCTTCGTCATCACTTTCGGAGGTTGAGCTATCCTCGTCACTATATTCCTTCCTAGCTTTCAACGCAATTGACTTGCTTTGCTCTCTTTTTCCTTTGACCATCTCGGAGTCTTTCTTTATTATTGCTTCGTAGACTTTCAAGTTGCCGATCAACTCGTCAAGTTGAAGAGTTGAGAAGTTCTTCGATTCTTCAATCGCCGTAACTTTAGCTCGCCATTTTGGATGAAGAGCCTTAAGAAATTTCCTAACAAAATTCTTACTAGAAAAATTCTCATCAAGTGCTTTTAAACTTGTGATGATAGTGTTAAACCTAGCAAAAGCATTATCTATTGATTCCTCCTCCGGAATCGTAAATTGTTCATATTGTTGAACAAGAAGATCTATTTTGTTATCTTTAACTTGACTATTACCTTGTTGAGTGATTAGTAAAGAATCCCAAATTTCTTTTGCGGTTTTACACATAAAAATTATTTCATATTCTTTGCGTGGTAACGCATTATAAATAACCATTTTAGCCTCATTATTTTTTGCTAGTTCCTTTTTCAAATCATCATTTTGTTTTTCAAAAGATACAATTTCATCCTTTTTAGTTTCAAAATTATATTGAATAGGGGAAAAATCACCAAAGGTAATAACATGCCAAAGATCAAGATCTTTTGATTTCACATAAGTTTCGAATCTATTTTTCCAATAAAGAAAACCATCACTTTCAAATAATGGTGGTCTTTGCATAGATTGCCCATCTAAATATTTTTCTGATTCCATAGATCGATTCAAGTTTTAAAATACAATATATTATAAAAATCTTGTTTGACGTGGCTCCTGATACCAATTGTGGAAGACTAGAAGGGGGGTTGAATAGTTTTACGTCTTTTTAATTTTATTATGAAAACTTAGTTTAGTTTTAAAACCATATTTACTTTTAAAAACTTTGATTCGATCTTATGTGAACTCAAATCTTGAACAATATGAACAACTATATCAAAGTATGAAAAATAATAATGATGTAAGCTAAGTATATGAAATCAACACATGCATAATATAAACAATTATAGCTATATACGAGAGATAAGTAAGTAAGCTAAGTAATAAGTTAGAGATGGAAAGATCAAACCGCGAGACAAAGGATTTATAGTGGTTCGGCTACAAGGACACCTTCCTTGCCTTATACACAACTTTTGCACCAATTAACGACACTAAGCTAAATGTCGAGTCCTAATAGTAGCTAGAATCAATCTCACACCACTAGTCACTACGCAACTTCTTCACAACTTCTTCACAATGTCTTCACACCTTCTTCACGACTTAGCACTACTTATTTACGCCACAACTTCTTCACACCTTCACTACTTATTCACACACCTACTTCTTCACGACTTAGATCTAGTTCTTCACGTCACTACTTCTCCACTACTTAGCTCTAGTTCTTCACGTCATTACCTGTTTACAACTTAGCTCTAGTTCTTCACACCACTACTTCTTCTTCACTACTCTACCAACTAACCCACCAATCTAATCTACTTACTTATATTCATAACTATATAACTAGTATACACACCTTCTAACTAATATATATACACCTTATACACAAATGAATGAATGATTCACAAAGTATGAAACATAAACAACTTAGATGATGAGAACACACTAAGTTGCAATACTTCTAATCTTGATAAATAGAAGTATTCTTCTCTTGCACTTGAATGGTTAAAGCTTGGATCACTTAGAAACAAAAGCTTATGATTATATGATCAAAGGAGTGTGAAAGAATAGAGAGGAGATTTAGATCAGAAAGTTTGGAGTGCAAAAGGTGAGGAAAAAATGCAGGGAATGTCCAGTATTTATAGGCAAAGCTGGGGGGACTGAGGAGCGTGCCGGTCCCCTTAATTAAGGGGCCGGTCCCCTTAATTATTAAGGGGGCCGCCTAACAAAATTAAGGGGGCCACCCAGCTGAACGTTCCTCAGCTTTGTTTTTTTATGAGGAAGGTTTTTCTGGAACATTTTTGCCATTTTTGATAGAAAATTTGAATTCATATATTTATAATGAATTTAGTATATTTATTTAATACCAAAAATGATTTTCTAAAAGATATAAAATGTTTGTGAGATTTTATAAAAAATCTAGTGATTAAGAAAATGTTCCTTTGATCATAAAATGCATTAGACACTTTGTTTATTTATACCTTAAGTGATTTGGATGTTAAAGTGAATATTTACGACTAACTACTTGTTTACGTCATAATTTATAGTTCAATAGTTTACGTTTTGTGATTATCAAAACATAGAGATATCGATACAAGTTAATAACGTTTTTAGGCATTATTTATATCAACAGTCTCGCATCCCCTCGCAACTATACAAGTGTTGCAAGGTATGATGTTTTCGCAGCCTACTACAATATAATACAACATTCCCTAATCAATATTACATGGAAGACCCTATATCATGATTTACACTTTTTTTGTTCCAACAATAACCCTCCTAGAAGACTGTATTATTGTAGTGGACCTTAGTGCATGCAAATCAATGCATTTTATAGGATTTTTAATGGTTTAGACTTTAATTTCTTTACCCTATCCTTTACTATATAAACCATTTGTGTTTTGCTTCTAATCCACACCTCAAACACCTTCTATTATAGTAGACAATCTCTTAACCTTTTCCTCATCATGACTAAAGCACCAAATGCTCGTTCTTCCACTAGAAGCCCTCCTAGGAAAACTGCACGCATAAGTGTCAAACCATGATACTCTAAACAACTCGCCAACAATGTATCCCTTCCTAGAAATTCCTCACCTCCAACCAACTATCACAAAAGCCACACCATAGTATATGAAATTTCATCAACCGAAACTTCACCTATCAAGACACCTCTCTCTCTCAACACATCCAAACTCCTTCGTCTATCAAACCATTACCACAACCTACTCACTTTGAACCAACACCACCACTTGCACCTCTTGAACCAACCTCTCCTTCTCCTACACCTCAAAACAACCCCATCTCTACTCAACCAACAAAAGGATCGCCTCTTGAACCTAGACTCCTTTCATTTACTACACTCTTCACCACACCTATACATGAACTCCTCGGAGGACTTACCTCCTATAGCATCACCTCTACCCCAATGCCTACATTTCCTTCTATTGAGGAAATCACTACCAACAAACTTCTCTCCACAACAATGGTGTTAACATCAATGTGTCACCTCCAATAGTACAATCTCCTCCACTCTCAAATAGCCCATTTTGGGTCATGAGAAATGTTAGGAATACGTTTTTCATATAGAAGACTCGGTCACCCCGAGTATTGTTTAGCATTATGTAGCTCGTAGTGTTTATCATATTAGTTAGTACGTAGTTTAATATTAGTTAGCATTTGTGGAGTCGGGTCTGGTCTTTACCCACTGTCAGCTCGATCCACAGCCTAGTAGAGGCATTTAGTATGTTGTAGTATATATACCCCTCACCTAGCAAGGGTGAGGGTTAGACCTTTCATTACATTCAATCTAATATCTTCTACTTTCTCTCACTAAAGGCTCCCACCTCTCTCTACTTTCTCTCTCTAGATTTCTTACATATTCGATCCATATAATCACAAGAACCACAAGTGTTATGTTTATGAGTATCCTACATTTGGTATCAAGAGCCATGGTTTCATTTTAGGGCCTTGGATTCTCGGATTTGGTTTGGTTTTTGTGGTTTTAGTTGGTTAGAATAGTTTCTAGGAAAACATCTTGGTTTGATCTTGTTTGTGTTATATGAAGTGTTATGGGTGTACTTTCGTAATTAGTGGTGCTATATTTACTTAGTTCTTCAGTTGGATAAGCTATATCTTTCGTTAGTTTGGAGTTTTGAAGGATTTTGGGTCGTTTTTCTTATTTGCGATTAGCTCTTCTGTTTGAGTTTCTTCGTAGCGATTAGCTCTGAAAAAGTAGCGATTAGCTCTGAAAAAGTAGCGATTAGGTCTAGCGGTTAGCTTTCTTTACTATATTTGGACAAAAGGACAAATCGCTAGATAGCGATTGGTTTGGCGTTTTGTGGTAGCGATTAGTACGCCTTGTCGTTTTGTGAAGCTAGCGATTAGCTCTAGCTATTAGCTCCAGCGATTAGCTCCAGCTAGCGATTACCTCTAGCGATTAGCTCCAGTGATTAACTCTTGACTAGCGTTTACCTAAATCCAGCGATTAGCTTTCTAGCGATTTGCTGTTTTTAGCGATTACCTTATCCGGCGATGAGCTTTCTAGCGATTAGCTCCAGCTAGCAATTACCTCTAGCGATTAGCTCCAGCGATTAGCTCTAGCGATTAGCTATTTTCAGCGATTAGCACTAACCTCTACTTAGCGATTAGCTCCAGCTAGCGATTAGCTCCAGCGATTAGCTCCAACGATTAGCTCCAGCGATTAGCTCTAGCGATTAGCTCCAAAATTGCAGTTTGACCAATGTTGACTTTTTATGTCAAAACTTCAAACGGCCATATCTTTTGAACCGTAACTCCGTTTTCAGCGAAATACCTGTCAAAACGACCGGAACAGGCTGAATATTGTGAGGTTTGCAAAGTCGTGAAATGAATTTTTCGAGGCCCAAATCACCTCCGGAGTGAAGGTATTGAGGTTTTATGTTTTCAGACCATAATTTCACCATTGGTACTTGCATCAACTGAACCAAATCACACTACTGGTTGATAACTCACTGCTAGGTGATCAAGTTGTTGTGAGTTGATAATGCGCTGCGAGTTGAATAGTTCTGTGATTTGAGGTTGCGATTTGAGTTGTTGCAACCTATCCAATTACAATCTGACGTTGCGAGTTAATTCCTGCAATTTGACTAATTGTGATTTGACTTGGTGTGATTTGACTCGTTGTGACTTGTCTTAGATAACTTACTGTACCATGCAAAGTTTATCATCTCACACTCAATCACTAAAGTACTCAGCATTATTTCACGGTTTCTTCTTGATTTTGTAAAATCCCGCGAAAGAATCTGTTTCTCGGTTTAAATCATAGAAGTGTAAAATCCCGTGCACGTCCACATCATGTCAAATTCTTCAGATTCTATCATACCTGAGATACTCAAATTATATGACATGATCGATGAACATAAGACTTTCAACCCTTCATAACAAATTAACGTGCTTGAGTCCGATAATGCTGCAATGGAATCTTCGTGCTCGAATTCTCAAGAGAATGAGCTTCATCAGCCAATTAAATTACCTGACAATGCAAATGAAAGTTGCATTGAATGTTTTCGATTACTTCACTCACATCTCAAGGTTCTCTTTGCACAATCTGGATATTTGGGAGGATACAAACGTGCATTCGCAACGCTCTTTGGTCAAGATGTTGAGACCTTTACAGTCAAAATGATTATGAACTTAGATCAACTTTAACAACATCTTGACAAAGGTGAATTTTCTGAAGATAGATCTATGGCTGCATTCTGTGTGATCAACACTCAGCTCCAGGTGTTCATTAATTCGTGATTCACTGAGGAGTATGATCATGAGAGTCAAATGACGAAGAAGTGCTTTGCTACTTACACGGGAATCGAAGTTGACGTGTTCAGAGTCACACTACTCCAACTCATGGGTAACGTTAACGAGTACATTGAGGAAAGAGCACAGCACAAACTTAAGAATGAAGACAAGGTGAAGGCATGTCGGATGCAATCAAGTGATGGTATTGTGGATTCGGGTAAAGCATCAATTGTTGGGTCAGTTGTCACTGAAGGCAGAGGATCAGAGACTGATAAGCTTGACAATACCAACAGTTCATTGACTCTTGTTGCACATGAAATGGATGCATATATCAGACAGGTAAAAGAACGAGTGTCACGTCCTGAGGTACTCAAACTGTATAAAAGGATTGATGAACCGAAGATACTCAACAAATTACATCAAACTAATGTTGTTGAGTCAGATGATGTTGAATTGGAAAACAGCGATGCTTTCCCAATTGAACAACATGTGAAGCACAACAAAGAAACCGATGTACCTAGTGGAGCATCTTCTGTTGTAAATGATGATAATGTGTTGCATGAACAAAAGATTCCTAACGAACTACAACAAACAAACGTTGATGAGTCAGATACTGTTAATATGGGAAATAGCAATGTTACCCCATATGAACAATATGTGAAACACAACGAAGTGTCTGTTGTACCTAGTAGTGCATCTTCTGTTGTAAATAATGCTTGTGAGTTGCTTGAGAACTCTGCTTACATCCATGATGACACTCTGACCACTAGACTTAACATTCTTAAGGAACAAGTGACCATATATGAACAACGTGCAAAAATTGAGCTAACCGAACGTGAACAGAAAATGGATTGGCAAATGTGTGCATACATAACAGAACGTAATTTAAGGGAAGACACATTGAAAAAAGAGTTATATTCTTTACAAAATCAACTTGATCAAACTGTTAAACAAAACCAGGAGATGCAGAAAAGTGTAATTACACAAAAACTGGATTTTCAGGAAAAAGAAACAAAACTCTTAAATGATTTTTCCAGACTTAAAACGTTGAAGAATAAGCTCGAAAACAAGTTGTACACGCAAGGCCAAACCATTCAAACTGCTCAAATGATTCTGAAGCATAAAAAGTTGTGTGATGAAAACAGTGAAAAAGATGTAGGTGAACCCAAATCTGATTGCCTTAGGAGCGTTAGAGTTGCCCAACCTGCATTATATGACGAAAATGTTATGCTTAAGCCTGGTCATGCCCCTCCTGATGTGACGTCATTTGATGAGACCAATGAGATAGAAGGAATAACTAGAGAGAAATTGGCTGAAAAATTAAAGGATCCCTTGTGCATTGCAAACAAAATTCTGTACAAATATGATTACTCTGATGATAGCCGATTAGCTATTTTTGTCCCTCAGAAAAGGTTAACCACAGAGCAAGTATTTTGGAGTATAGAATTAGAAAAAATGAAAGCAGAAAGACTTGTGGGCGAAACCCGTACCATTTGCAAAATAGCTGCTGCCACGGTGTACCCTCCCAATACACCAATGCGTTTAGTGCCTTTAACTCTCCCCACCAAATGTAAAACCCTTATTAGCATCTATGTTCTTTGTCAAATGTTTGCCGATTTTGATAAAACTTGTAAGAAGAGAATTACACCAACGGAGATTACTGAAGGGGAAAGGGGATTTGAACAAACAAAAGAGTGCTACTTAACTGAGGTTATGCCATTTTTTAAACTCATCAAAGAACATTTTGAGGGAATCCAAAAAAAACCCTTGAAACTGAATTGAAAGAAATGAAAGAAGTGTTTAAAAATGTGGAAAACGAGAGAAAACAAATTGCAATTGATCTTAAATGCTGTGAAATTGAAAAGAAAAACATTCTCATCATGAATGAGAATTTGATTTCTAGATGTATTGCACAAGATGTATTTTATACTGCTACTAATTCTGCAATATCTGCTTGTCAATTTCATGAGATGTCTAATGCATTGGATGTTTTCCAGAATCGTGTTGTTGAGCTTGAGGGGGAGAATTTAATATTGCATGAAAAAAATCAAAACGATGACCATGATAACATGGTTAGGCATTTTTCAAAACTAGAGGTTGATAATCTTAATTTGGAATTAAAGTATCAACATTTAGAAGAAAGAATTAAAATCTCAAATGCCAAGACATCTTCGGATGCTCCTGAATTTGATGCATATTTTGAATTAGCCAAACGTGATGAAAAGATTCAAGCTCACAATAACACGATTCGGAAACTGAGGGTTCAAATTGCCCAATTAAAGTCTAATAAGAGTGATGTGACTGACACCCATAAACCACAGTCTCTAGATTCTCAGAATTTTCACTTTCAAGACATCATCAACAAACTGCAATATGAAAATGATTGTTTTCGAGCTGAAAATTCAAAAGTCAAACAACATTACAAAGAGTTATATGATTCAATTAAGATCACACGTGATAAAAATAATGAAAAGATAACTTCTTTGCTTAAAGAGATTGAGAATCTAAAGACTCAAGTGAAAGGGAAAATGCCAATCATCACTTGTGATAATGTTGTTCAAAAGGTTTCTGCTTGTAAGAAGTATGCAATTGATGCTGTGCATATTCCGCTTCCTCTTAGGAACAATAGGTCGGCTCACTATGCCTATCTCTCGTACCTTAAGGATAGTATTGACATGCTTCGTGAGATAGTAGAAGAGGATAGGAAAGTGAAACCACAGGATAGTGCTATTCTAGATGCCTGCTTCCTCACTAAACGATCTCAAGAACTCTAAGAATATGCCATTGGCACACGTCCTAAGATAGACAACAAGCAAGATAGGCTCACTGCATCATCCTCAATGACTAAGAACAAGCATGTAACCTTTGAGGCACCCTTGGAAACTTCAGATCCCAACACATCAAAACATGTGTCAGCAATTGGAAGTGAAAAAGGCTAAGTTTCCCATTAGTCCTTCTATAGGAATTAATAGTGACACTAAAGCTAGAGGGTCAAAACCTATGAAAATTATAAAGAATGATAAGACTTCACCAGCTAAAAGTGTTCCTAAGAAGAAAGTAGAAGACCACATGAGGAACAATAAGTCAGATTTGAGCAAAAAGGATCATAATTCAAACCCTAATTCACTTTGCAAAACATGTAATGAATGCTTAATTTCGGCTAATCATGATAAATGTGTTGAGAAATTTTTGAAGTCATCCAACAAAACCCCAGTTAAGAAAGTTTGGAGAGCTAAACGAGTTAAGCAAATTTGGAAAGCAACAGGAAAACTATTTGCCAATGTTGGTTATCAATGGAAGCCCACTGGAAGGAAATTCACTTTAGGAGAACAGTGCCCTTTAACTAGGATAACTAACTCTAAAGTAGTGCCTATTAAGAAATGGAAGCCAACTGGTAGAACTTTCCCTTTAGAGGCCCAATGTCCTTTAACTAGGCCCTTTGCATCTACCAGTGAAATCTCCACCATTGAAACGAATGCACCTAAGGTCTCAGTGGCTCAAGAATTTGTTTGCACTAACCAACTGGAACCCAACTTAAATTGGGGATCCGGCACTCCAAATTCTCTTCTTTCGTATGTTTTCAAATGCAGGTCGTACAGATCGTCCCTTGACATTTGGACTCAGGCTGCTCATAACATATGATCGGGGATTGCTCAGGGCTCAAGAATTTCGTGAATTAGTTTATCGGGACAGTTAGATTTGGGAACTACCATTTTGGGGTAATTATGGGTTATGGAGATCATGTCTTTGGTGACTGTATAATTTTCAAGATATATAATGTGGAAGGACTTGAGCACAATTTGTTCTATGATTGGTCGATTTTGTGATTCCGATCTCGAAGTGGGTTTCAGAAAACACACTTGCTCTGTCAGAAAATTGGATGGTGTTGATCTTCTAAAAGGCAGTCGTGGCGCTAACTTGTTACCCTACAAATGACACTCAAGATCTGGAAAGGTTAAAAGCTAAAGCTGTTATTGGATTCTTCGGTGGTTATGCTTCAGATCGTAAGGGATACCGAATCTACAACAAACGAACCCGATAAATCTTGGAAATCATTCACGTCACATTCTATGAGCTGACTGAGCAAACGACGTCTGTTCACATTAGTTCAGGCCTCGTTCTTCAACGACTATGATGTTTGAACACCATAGTTCAAGCCTTAGTCCTCAATGTCAACATTATGGCGTCTGCTGACAACACTTCAGGCCCCGTTCATCAATAAAAAGAAAGGTGTATGATTCGGTGCGCCTTATCTTTGGACGAAGAGAAATCTTGTTGGGTTTGACCATTCTCATCAACATGCTTCATACTCAATCAAAAATGGCAACCTCGTTTGCAATTTTTGAGGGGGAGAAGGGTAAATAAGCTACCTGATTGATTGTATTGTTATTCACATACTCAATCAAAAATGGCAAACTTCGTATGCAATTTTTGAGGGGGAGAAGTGTGAATAAACTACATGATTGATTGTATTCTTATTCACTTTCTACTCAATCAAAAATGGCAAACCTCGTATGCAATTTTTCTCCAACACCTAGTGTTACATTTGCTAAGGATGACTGGGATTTATGTTTGATGAATACTTCCATGCTTCAACGAATGTTGATCATCTAGTTCCTGAAGCTCTTGCTCTGGTTCCTGCTGACTCAACTGGTTCACCTTCTTCAATCTCCATTGATTAAGATGCACCACCTAGAAGTATTACTCAGACTACTCAAGAAACTCAATCTCCAGTTATTCCTTAAGGTATTGATGATGACTATCATGATATTGAAGTTGCACACATGAATAATGATCTGTTCTGTGGTTCTGCAATCACGGGTTGTTGTTCCTTCCAATGTGTATTCAGTATATCAACCACAAGAACATAATGGAAAATGTCGACTAAAACGTCAAAACGGCTAAGAATTTGGTCATGGAATGTCAAGAAATCACAGAGTTTATCTGGTATCTCTCATTTGAGATTGAAGCTGACTTTCACGAAGGCGTGATCATAATTTATGTTGAAGTCGGGGTTGGTTGGATGAAGATTCTTCGAGATCCTTGCTCGAGCTTTTACCTTTGCAATGACGAAGACTTGGATATCTAGTTATTTTGGTGATTCTTCATTTTTATTACCACAAAAATAACTATCACTTTAAGGAGTGTCACAACTCATTCGTAGTTGTCGGTAGACAAGAGGTGATGTACGTCTTATACTTGATGGTTGGTTGGTTGAAGAGTATAGAATACTTAGGGATTCGATGTTGCACGAACTCACTACACCGCTCTTTGTCCAACATTAGTGCAAGCTTAAGTCACCAGTACGAGGAATCTTACTTCAGCTTCAAGTTTGGTATATCAGGTTTGCTCCATCAGTGGTTACTTCACGTAGTCTACATAAAGGGTGGTCATGATAGTCATTAGAGAGTTTTTGAAGCAATTGATTCTCACATAATACATCTGAGCCAATATTGTTCTTCTCACACGATTTCAAGTGTAATGTGTTGCTGATTCTGAGGTATCAAAACCAGCAAGGGGGAAGGAGACATACATCTGAACACTCAACGAGTACACGTGATGAGCTTTATACCTCTTAACTGAAGATATTCCGGGAAGACAAATGTCACAACCGCAGAGACAATCAGTGTCTTAACTCGTTTTCTGGTGTATTATTCCATCTTCTTGGGGGAAGTGGTATCTTGATAACTTGTGGCATGTATTACTTTAGCCTTAAGTGGGAAGAAACATGAGAAGAATATTTGGAGAGTGAGATGATATTGCTTATTGACATCTTCACCCGTGCTGATAAGATTTATGGTAAACTGCTTCTGGTTAATGCTTCATGTACACAATGTTATGCTGATTCCGATAAGATCGCAACCATTAGAAAAGAGATATGTGTACATCAGGGTCGCTCAACAGGTTCACGTGATCAGGCTTAATCATTTATTTCGGAGTTGATATCCGCAGAGATGATCAATGCTTCAACATGTTACTTTGGTGTTATCATTTCGACTCATGTTGGGAACATTTGTGTATTATGGACTATGTATGATAACAAGAATGCATGTGATGAAATGAAGATGTTGATATATTGTTCCTCTGAATAGACAACTACTCAAAACCGCAGAATAATGTGCACATCAGAGACGCACAACAGGTGTTATCGTTCTCTTCGGGTTTGTGAGCATCATACAATGAGACTTTTTGCGTCACTTCAACGACTAGGGGGAAGTGGTCTCATGTAGGTGATTGTCGGTTTGGGGGGAAGCTACCAAAGGTTCGCATTGAAGAGGCTAAAATTCAGACGATCATTCAAGAGCCTCGTAAGCTTTGGTGGTGAAAGTCTAACAGATGTTGACTACAGATTTCTACTACGAGCTGAATGAAATCTTCATTTCGGTATTCATGTCAACATCTTCTTAAACTGAATAGTATGTCTCTCATATAATCGATATTATGTACGTTTCTAGAAATGTCATTCAATAATGGCACGGATTCATACATATGCTTGAGCGAGAGTTTTTCTATTTTTTTTTTGTAATAAAGTTTTCTAAAACATGTCGTTTCTCAAAAATTCTCTCACAATATGGCTTGCAGTCATTTCAAACTGTAATCCGGCCATATTATTATGGCTTGCTATTACTTCAGATAGCAACCCGGTTTTTCATAATGGGGAAAACACGTCGCCAAAAAGACGGTTGTTCCTCATACTGGGTGAAGTTCACCCGGGCATGGATTACTTTATATCCACGTTTCCTCGAAATAATGTACGTTTCAGTGCATCATTTCTAGTAAAAGAAGAGAAGTCTCCTTTCATCCCAAAATCTCTCTCATTTATGATTCTTCAGGAGAGTTTTTGTGGTTTACAAGGTGGCTATTGGACTTAAATTTTCACAAATACCTACCGCTCAATGTAATGACTACAGCTCTTTAAATAGAAAATGGGTCATTAATTGAGGGGGAGAGTATTTGCTCAAAATTTATGCACCTTTCAAAACTTTGTGCACCAGCAGCAGTGATTAGTTCGTCTCATAATCAGTACATGTTAAAATCTGACCACATTTTCTCCCATGTTTCTAAACTTATTTAAATCAATTGAGATCACAAAATCTCAAAGGATTTGAAATTTTTTGATCGGGGGAGAGAATGTGATTTAAATATGAAATCTGATAAAATGTGATGTTTTGGACTTCAAATATATGCTCTCCCATATGTGCCAAACTTTTTGAAACAACAATGCACATATTGAGGGGGAGCAAGTGGCTAGTGGTGAACAAACGGATGGCATCTCATGTGAGCGTGACTCAGAATTGATTCATGAATTGACGAAACACAACTGTCAGTATTCGAAAGGATTTGTCCAAGTAGAAAGTACCGTTTCGAGAAGCTCTTCTTAGATGTATACTTTGACGGGTCTAACTTCCTTATTAAGGAATGTTAACAACTTCAAGTTAGTTATTAGGGCTAGTTATCACCTAAAAGCTGATAATGGATCCCTTTAACTAAGCAACGTAAACGTGTCCCTAGGGCATATGTCTATTAAGAGTGGATCAATTCAAAAGTGCAACTCACCCCGACATGTGCAAATTTCTATCGAAAACCTATGAGCACATGTTAAGGGGGAGCATTTGAAAATCATAACAACTCTCAAAGTGTTAGCAAAATGTGTTTCTTAATCATAAACACTCTGAGAGAATTTTCAATGATTTGGTTAAATGGCAACATACGATAATCATGAAGTTATAAGGTGGCTAAGGTTAGGAAAACCGTCCTATGATCCGCTAGAGCCGGAGGGATCTACCCAAGAACAATACCCAATAGATAGTATTAGAGTGTCCTTAGGTATGATTATGAAAAAAGGAGTAATGTGAGAAAGGAGAAAGAAGGGGTTGAAGAATTAAAAAGAAATGAAATGAAAAAGGGTGAAAAGAAATAGCCCTCCCATTATTCAACCTTAAGGCAGAAACCGGGTTCAATTCATATGCTACTAAACGTTACTAAGGTAACATCGGTATTGAAGACAAGACGTCATGGACCCAGTGACGCACTGCACTAAACCTTCTAACCACTCAAGTTCTCTCAAATGAGCTTGTTTCATTCTCACGGGGAACCCTGCATAATCTATCGACCGCTCATTACGAGCCATGTTGATATTGAAACAGGAGACACCGCTCCAGTCTCCGACTACCAAATAATGCACTTATCGAGTCTAGAGCCATGAGATATATCAAAAGATCTCATAGGAACACGTGCTACTTCTACACTGGTTGTTCAACTTTAAGGACACCAGGTGTAATATTATGAGTCCTACGCAGATCTTAGCAATCTGCCAAGAACACTTATGAGGGAATATACATATGTAACTTCCAGTGATTGAGTGGAAATTCCTGCCAGGGTCAACATCAAACAGCCCTGAAAACAGGTCACTTCGGTAATTCCTTGTGGATTACGCTTAGTGATCATGTCGGTTTCAAAACGGTCTACAGTCGTGGAGTGATCTCCAGCGACTCACCTAATCGTTGATCTACTCAGTAGGTCTTGTAAGCCCTTTCGAGGGTATCCGATTTAGGAACGGCCTTGGTAAGGTTTAGAGAAAGTTTTCACACTATGCTGTTAACAATCTCTAAGTCCGAACCTGTAAGTACCGGAC
>LBNU01005187.1:41575-87008 GCA_014162995.1 Artemisia annua | reverse complement strand
CGAGAAAATAAAGATGGTGACGTTCCGAAGGTTTTTGTTGTGGTTGTTTTGTTTGTCCATCTATATTGTTTTTTTCTATGTATATATTATATGTTATTATATATGTGTGTTTTTAATGTATTAGCGATCCGTTCCTTTCTTTGTGTTCATGCCAAGAGAGAGATCTGCTTCCTGCCAAGTTAGTGATCGCTGTTTCGAGGATCTTTGTTGGTGGGTACAACGGCCCGCGCCCCCCGTTGGAGCCTTGAAGATTGTTCACCCACAGATACTGGAGAGCGGGAAGTGGGAGATGCGACCTGGTACAGCTCTTTTTAGAATAGAGAAAGTGGGGTCATTGAGATTGAGAGAGTATTTTGGCTCAAACCTTTATTGCACCTTTCCAAAACTTGGTGCAACCGTAGCGCAGCAGGATTAGTCCGTGCTCAATTAATCGAGGTACATTGTTAAAATGACCAGCATTTGCTCTCCCATGTTTTAGCCAACTTACCTTGTTAAATCAATTGGAGGATCACAAAAGATCTCAAAGAGGATTTGGATGATTTGTTGACCTCGGGAGAACTGTATTTAAATGATGAAATCTGAGTTTCAACAACGGGATGGTTTTGGACTTCAAATATATGCTCTCTCCCCCATAGTGCCAAGACTCTTTGAGAAACAACAATGCAATATTGAGGGGAGGCAATGTGCTATGTGGGTGAACAAATGGATGGCATTTCCATGTGAGCGTGAACTAGAATTGACTCATGAATTGACGAAACACAACTAGCAGTATTCGAAAGGATTTGTTCCAAGTAAGAGAAGTACCGTTCGAGAAGCTTTCTTAGGATGTATACTTTGACGGGCTAGGACTTCCTTATTAAGGAGATGTTAATAACTTCAAGTTAGTTCATAGGCTAGTTATCACCTAAAAGCTGAAATGATCCCTTAACTAAGCAAAGAAACGTTCCCTAGGGGCATTATGTCTATTAAGATGGATCAATTAAAAGTGCAACTCACCCCGGATCATGTGCCAAAATTTCTATCGAAAACCATGAGCACATCGTTAATGGGGAGCATTTGGGAAAATCATAACAAACTCCAAATGTTAGCGCCAGGAAATGTTGTTCGTTAATCAGAAAGCACTTGAGAAGCGGTGATTTTCAATGATCTGTGGTAAATGCACGAACAAGGGAAATTCATTGAAGTATAAGGTGGCCTTATTTAGGAAAACCGTCCTATGATCCGCTAGAGCCGGAGGGATCCTACCCAAGAAACAATACCCAATTAAGATTAGTATTAGAGTGCCTTAGTAGATTTTGAAAAAAGGAGTAATGTGAGAAAGAGAAAGAAGGGGTTGAAAATTAAAAAAGAAATAAATGAAAAAGGGTTGAAAAAGAAATAGCCCATTCCCATTATCAACCTTAGGGCCAGAAACCGGGTCAATCATAATGCTACTGAAACGTACTAAAGGTAACATCGGTATTGAAGACAAAGACGTCCATGACCCAGTGACGCACTGCACTAAAACCTTGCTAACCACTCAAGTTCTCCAAAAAAGAGGGCTTGTGTTCCATGGTCTCAGCGCGGGGGAACCGCTGGCGCATGAAAGTGCTATCACCGCTCATTACGAGCCATGTGATATTGAAATAGGAGACACCGCTCCAGTCTCCGACTACCAAATAATGCACTTTAATCGGTGCTAGAGCATGAGATATATCAAAAGATCTCATAACACACGTCTCTTCTACGACGTGGTTGTGCAACTTTGGAAGGCCAGTCCAGTGGCGTAAGGGTTGATGATCCTTACGCAGATCTTAGCACATCTGCCAAGAACAACTTATAAGAATTACATATGTAATTTTCCAGTAATTGAGTGGAAATTCCTGCCAGTGTGTCCAACATCAAAGAGCCATGAAAACAAGGTCACTGTCGTAATTCCCTGGGTGGATTACGCTTGTTACCAGTGGATCATGTCGAGTTTCAGAAAATGGTTACAGTGTGGAGTGATCTCCAGGACTTCACTAATCGTTGATTCTACGTAGTAGGTCTTGTAAAGCCCTTTCTGGAGGGTAGTGCCGATTTAGGAACGGCCGTGGTAAGGTTTAGAAGAAAGTTTCACCGCGAACTATGGGGGGCTGTTAGGACAAGTCTACTAAGTCCGAATACCTGGTTTGTTATTTTTTGTTTTAGTACCGGACTTTTATTGCTAACTGTCGTTAGTGCTAGGAATCATTTGGTGGTATTGGGCTGATTTGCAGAGAAAGATCCGAACTCCAGCATCCAGTGCTCACGACTTCGACATCAGCAACCTAAGAAAGCGGATGATACACGTTTAGAATGGCCTCAACTATGCTTCCACAACTCTGATGCAGAATAGATCATGATCCTGAAAATGTGAGCATGCCAACATAAAGATGTTCAAATCACATGGAGACATTTCTACCCAAAGATGACTTGAAGATACTCATTTGATGATGAACTCAGTTAAATGCCCAAAAGACATCCACCCACATAAAACAAGTCATCTAGAAGTTCCGTGTGAAAGCAACAAGTTCATGACAAATGAAGAATCAAAGACACCGAGCTTACAAAGATATTGGACGAGTTCTTAGTATGCTAGAATTCAATGTTTAAATTCCGGACCTCCCTTAGGGGAGATGTTATAGATAACGTTTCATTATAGAAAGACTCGGTCCACCCCGAGTATTTGTTTTAGCATTAATGTAGCTCGTTAGTGTTTATCATATTAGTTATTACGAGTTTGTATTATTAGTTAGCATTCTGTTGAGTCGGTTTGGTCTGTACCCACGTTGTCAGCTCGATCCAGGCCTACGGAAGAGGCATTAGAAAAATATGTTGGTAGTATATATACCCCTCACCTAGCAAAGGGTGGAGGGTTGGGAACCTTCTTACATCAATTAATATCTCTACTTTCTCCACTAAAGGCTTCCCACCTCTCCTACTTTTCTCTCTTCTAGATTCTTACATTATTTCGATCCATATAATCACAAAGAACCACAAGTTTGTTATGTTTAATGAGTATTCCTACAAGAAATTCTCAATCACTCTCAACCATTAACAACCTAGGTTTAAACACTTCTCTACCTCTCCACCACATACACATCTTCACCAACACCGGTTGTTAAGATCTACAAATTTCCCCAATCAGTCCCACCAGCCTCAAACCACCACCTCCACAACCAAGTCAACATGCTAACCATTGTCAACAGTCCAAACCTTGTTCATGAAGTACAAAATGGAAATGAGTTCATTTTCATCGCCTACTGAACGTCTAGAAAACAATCATCAACCTAACACCCTTAGGAAACTTGAAGTGCAGCACAAGTGATCTCCTTTCTTCAGTCTTAGGTCCTAACCTATGTCATTAGATAGTTTTTCCTTTTAGATCATTTCTTAGTTTAGGAATTTACCAATGTTGTTCATCATTTTCTCTTATTTTATTAAATTAACTAACATGATAGTGTTTCTAGCTATATGAGTATGATTGGTGATTATAACCTTTTTTCTGGACCTTCAACCAGTTTCTTGATTTTTTACTACTGCTAAAACAAGTTTGCAGGTACCCGGAATCACAGGTTTTTACCCGGCGGATCCCTTCTGGAAAAAGGATCTGCCGAACCGGCACTCAAGAAACTAACAAACTTTATGCCTGTTCATTTTTCAGCAAAGGAACAAAAAAAAAAAAAACACATACTTGTTTTCTAACCTTTGTTTTGTAGATTTTACCAAAAACACAATGGAGTTATTTAAACACCCTCCATGCAAGGGGAGCTTCGTCTAAGCAAAATCATTTGACATAAACCTTGCAATAATCACGTCTTAGTCTCCTAATTCACTTGGACGCCCCTAAACAAGGGGAGCAATCGTCAAGGGGGAGCGATAGCACACCTTCGACTTTCTTCACTTTCTTATACACTCTTCTTTCACTTCTTTTTTAAAAACCAAATTGCACGTAACGGGTTGGTTTTCTCTCGACACTCTTTTTTGTTTTTGATAGATAAAAAGGGGGAGATTGTTAATACAAATAAACCTTAAAAGCGTTTATTCATATTTTACGATCTTCTAATGTTTTGTCGATAACAAACGTAAAATTTAACGAGATAAATAAAATACGTAAAACTTTGAGCCAAAAGTTTACTAACTCATTTCAAACAAATAACCTTAAACATATTTAGATAATAGTTTACATAAAACCAAAACCATTTTTAATTTTTATAAAACATTTTATAAGTAATGTTTATTACTTACATTTTTATATAAATGAATACTTGGTTAAACTTGTAAAAAGAAAAGACTTGGACTATCCATGGACCTTAAACCATAACCAAAATCCATGATCCATGGAGCTTGACCCATAACCCATGACCCATTGCATGACATCATGCATGACATCTAAAATGGGTAATACCCATGACCCAAAGCCCATAACCCATGACCCAAATTCCATAACCCATGACCTAAGATGTCTTTGACATCAGGCATGACATCACATATCCATGGATCATTACCCATAACCCATAACCCCATTTGTAACCCAAAATTCGGACTGGTTTACCTAGTATGCCAGATCCCTTGGATTATACTGGCCGGATCCCTCTGGGAACTGATCCGTCAGATTCGGGCAAATAGTAATCATTTTGCCTATAAATAGTGAGCCATCTCTTCATCCTAACTTGGACTTTTTCCCATATACTTCTCTCTATATTCTAACCTCTCAGATCCTAGATTTTTCTTGTAGCATTTGTTTTAGTGATTCTCTAGATTCCTCCTAAAGACGAGATCACGACCTTTTACATCGAAGACGTGCAAGCTCCAAGACATGGATTGCTAGACTTCGTCGTTGAGTAGATTAACACATTTGGAGAGTATCCCTTCAAGATATGTTGATCGTGTTGCTAAGGTTTGATACCACAAGAAGTGTTTGCCTTAGTCGAGGTTTGGTACCTCAAGTCATATGTGTATAGATTGGTGTAGTTGGGATGATCACTCAAGATGTGTCATGTAAATTAGTAAAGGTGGAGATTAGCTCTCCAAGTTGTGTAGTGTTGTGGTTTCTCCTTTGTAAAGGAACCCGGTATCTAACCTTGTACCGGATAAAGTGTAGGCAACGAACGTTTGGCTCTACCTTGTGGAAGAGCTTGATATCTAGCTTAGTACCGGATAAAGCATAAGCAACGTTGTGAAGTCTTCTCCGCCAAGTTAAGGAGCTTGTGTTGTGTAGTGATTACGGAACTCTCGAGTTGGGTACTCGGGGAGTAGAGTAGGGTAAGAAGGAGACCTTGTAGCCGAACCACTATAAATACATGTGTTATGGTTATGTCTCTCTAACTCTATCTCGTAGATTAGATTCATACTTATCTAACTATCAACATCCAAGACAAACCAAAATAGATTGACATAAGTCGTTCTAAAGTTTTTTAAAAAAGTTTTAATCGGTAAAACTATTCAACCCCCTTCTAGTTTTCTTCAATTTGATTTGAACCCTTTGACTTATTTTGAACTCTTTTGACTTGTCTTGAACTATATTTTGACTATGTGTTGTTTATGTTGAGGTTTGACACACCACTTTTAGCTCACTATAATCCCCATGTCGTGGATTGAGACGTTAATACTTATGATAACATGCTATAGGATTGACCGCTCCTTACTTCCCACGTCGTGAAGTGCATAGTACTAGATCTTTTTCCTAGTGTTATTTAGGTCCGTTTGGGTGATTGGATATAACATCTAGATGGGCGACATACTTATATTGATATTAGCGGGTTGTGATTTGATATAGTTATGCGGGAACTGTCGGTTGAATTCGTTTAAGTAGTGGCCCTGCATAAAACACTATAGTATACGTCTTTTTAGTATATGTTTAACATATACACTTTTGGCAAATGACTTGGACTATTTTTGTTAAAGATCCACGTAGTTGGATGTCATGACTTATGTATTGTTAAGAGAATCCCAGAATTTAGTCGAGTTATTAGGAATGTAGAGCTCAATAATAATTAGTCGTTTAGCTTGATAGCATGTTAGTTCTCGTTTGATGAGATATGATATTAAGTTAAATCAAGTTATTACTTAGCTTTAGGCTTTTAATAACTTTACTCGTAGACGGGAGTTTTCTTAAGGATGATTTGAGACAGATTCAGAAATTATTTTTGGCAAACCATTTTGGTACGATATTGAACTCTTTTGAAACGATTTATAGAACTATTTTTTTTTTGTCTGCAAAATTCTGTGAGACTTACCAACTATTTCATAGTTGACCGTTTTTATCATGCTTTTCACGTAATCAAGTGAAAGTGGAACCTAAGTGATTGCATTCATGGATTTCATTTTAGTCAAGTGTCGGACTAAAAACATTCGCTATCTTTCAAACTTATATACTAAGACAAATGATGTCTTCATCTTTTGATACATGTATTTATGAAATTACAATGTAATTGTTGGGATATCTTTTTATATATTATGTTTGGTATTGTCTATATCTTTGTAATGTATATTGGTTCGTCGCACCTCGCGATTCCGCCATTCTTCAGGGGTGTGACACTCGTAACCTCTTTCATACATAAGAACATCCAACTCTTCAACTCACAGTAGCAACATCAGCCAAATCAATTATGATTTCCTTACCTCCATCGTATATTCTACTAGGCCAGTATTTAAAAACACCACTATGATGAACCCTCATGCTAAACATATTAGATCTACCACCTGAAAAAAAAAATAAGTTGAACGTTATTAAATCTTAACTGCAAAAAAGATAAACATATTTGATATTCCAACGATTATAACAAAAAACATATCGTATTTCTTCTTAGCAGACTTGTATAGAATGGTATTATTCTTACTTTCCATAATGTAAAATCTATTTTGCGTAATTCTCAAAAATATGGAATTGGTTTTGTGACAACTTTTGCAAAGAAAGTTTGAGGATAAAAAAAAAAGGCAGTCTAAGTATTATAGATGTATATGGGGTGGGAAGAGGGAGTGGGATATGTGAAAATAATACAGATTAATTTATGTGACCAGTAATTGAATAGCATGGAATGACCGTTATACCCTCTGACTAAAAACAAAAAGCGACAGTAAATAACGGAGTTGACTGATAAATCACGGTCGAAGGGACTCAACATGATCAAAAAACATGGAATAGGGACCTCTGATGATAAAAGAACGATGCTAACGACCCAATATGATGTTTTGAGACAAGTTTAAGGACACGGTATATTTTAGTCGAAATAATATAAGCAATTATAAATTTAAGTTAAATATATATATACAAGAGGAAAATTCAATTGCATACCCTTATTTTGGTGCATACCAAGGGACAAATCCCCACCATCCATCCTTTTTGATCTAATGGTCTAGACTAATCTAAGATTTAATATGCTTAACCTTAATTCTCCCAACTATATAAAGCCTTTTTTTCTTTTTTTCTTTTTTCATTCGCTTCATTTTTTTCACACNAGAATTTAGTCGAGTTATTAGGAATGTAGAGCTCAATAATAATTAGTCGTTTAGCTTGATAGCATGTTAGTTCTCGTTTGATGAGATATGATATTAAGTTAAATCAAGTTATTACTTAGCTTTAGGCTTTTAATAACTTTACTCGTAGACGGGAGTTTTCTTAAGGATGATTTGAGACAGATTCAGAAATTATTTTTGGCAAACCATTTTGGTACGATATTGAACTCTTTTGAAACGATTTATAGAACTATTTTTTTTTTGTCTGCAAAATTCTGTGAGACTTACCAACTATTTCATAGTTGACCGTTTTTATCATGCTTTTCACGTAATCAAGTGAAAGTGGAACCTAAGTGATTGCATTCATGGATTTCATTTTAGTCAAGTGTCGGACTAAAAACATTCGCTATCTTTCAAACTTATATACTAAGACAAATGATGTCTTCATCTTTTGATACATGTATTTATGAAATTACAATGTAATTGTTGGGATATCTTTTTATATATTATGTTTGGTATTGTCTATATCTTTGTAATGTATATTGGTTCGTCGCACCTCGCGATTCCGCCATTCTTCAGGGGTGTGACACTCGTAACCTCTTTCATACATAAGAACATCCAACTCTTCAACTCACAGTAGCAACATCAGCCAAATCAATTATGATTTCCTTACCTCCATCGTATATTCTACTAGGCCAGTATTTAAAAACACCACTATGATGAACCCTCATGCTAAACATATTAGATCTACCACCTGAAAAAAAAAATAAGTTGAACGTTATTAGATCTTAACTGCAAAAAAGATAAACATATTTGATATTCCAACGATTATAACAAAAAACATATCGTATTTCTTCTTAGCAGACTTGTATAGAATGGTATTATTCTTACTTTCCATAATGTAAAATCTATTTTGCGTAATTCTCAAAAATATGGAATTGGTTTTGTGACAACTTTTGCAAAGAAAGTTTGAGGATAAAAAAAAAAGGCAGTCTAAGTATTATAGATGTATATGGGGTGGGAAGAGGGAGTGGGATATGTGAAAATAATACAGATTAATTTATGTGACCAGTAATTGAATAGCATGGAATGACCGTTATGCCCTCTGACTAAAAACAAAAAGCGACAGTAAATAACGGAGTTGACTGATAAATCACGGTCGAAGGGACTCAACATGATCAAAAAACATGGAATAGGGACCTCTGATGATAAAAGAACGATGCTACGACCCAATATGATGTTTTGAGACAAGTTTAGGGACAAACGGTATATTTTAGTCGAAATAATATAAGCAATTATAAATTTAAGTTAAATATATATATACAAAATTTTGAGATTTTATAACAATTTCGACGGTAAGAAGGAGGAGAAATTAGGGCCTCACTTACAAAGCATGGGAAGAATGGGGTGGGATCTATTGAGACTAACCATTTATCAAAGATCAAATGGTTAGATCTCAACCATTCAATCCACTTTCATCCAAAGGCCTTAACTAAATCTCGAATTTACAGTAAAGGGGCAATTTGGTCCAATATAAAAAGCATTTTCCCCTTTTCTCCCATTCCTTAATCAAACCACGATCTTTAATAAAACTAGGGTTTAAAAAGAATATGCTCTACACATACACACATGAACAATCGATTAAACATCCAATTCATCTATTAAATTCACCATTCATCATCAAACTAGTTTGAATATCATTCAATTACAGTAGATTTGTCATCGATTATGTTCGAAAATCATCAAATTCGATCAAACGTTATCAAAATCATTCCAAACCGTTCAAATTTGTTCTAACCTGTTCAGTTGCGCACAATCATAGTTTGAAAATCATCTTAATCATCAAAGCTATGGATAATCCTGAAGAAATTGAATAATTTAAGAGTATTGAAGAAGGTGCCTGAAGTATGAATGTTGATGATGCTAAACAAATTTGGAGTGTTGACAAAGGCATCTGAGGTATGAATGTTAATGATGTTGAAATGAGTTCGAATTATGGTTCAATAATATCTTAAAAGAGTTGGAACAGATGATGAAAATGAAGAATCAGAACCTGTTATAGGTAAATCATATGTGATTTGCTTATTATTGTTTAGTCTTTATTATGAATGTGTTATTATGAAGTATCTAGTGAACTCATATATGATCATGTTAATATTTAAAATGAGTAAATCATATGTGATTTAGACATGTTTATTGTTTAGAATTCAACCTATAGGTATGAGTTTTTAACCTGCAAGTATCGCAATCACATGTGATTTGTATTGAAGAGATCACAATCACATGTGATTCTGCATGAATGAATGTAGATTTTTAAAATTTTATTAGTTATGTGTTTTAATAAATGTGTCTAAAAAAACATTTTTTATACAATTACAGATGTTATGACAATACCGAGACCAAGTTTAGTTAGTGAGACACTTGAATAATCACTATATTGGTTGAATTTGTGACCAGGTAGACATTGTTGTGCCCAAACCTCCAAGCAAAAAGGATGATACGGAGAATTATCAAGGTTCCAAAGCCAAAGATTATTGATGTTAAAAACATGTTAAGAGCTAGAAAAAAATATGGTACAAGGCGGAACGTAGGAAGAGTGCAAAAGAGAAAGCACTTAGCGCTAGTTTGAAACCGAAGAGGAAATGCGGGGAATGTGGAGAGAATACTCTACCGCTAGTTTGAAGCCAAAGAGGAAATGCTGGGAATGTGGAGAGAATACTCATACACATACCAAAAAGACTTGTCTGCTAAATCAATAGGCAAAAGCAAAAGCGGTTGTTCAAGTGGTTACACAAGCAATGAATAACGCTGATAGAAACCGATGTTTTTTTTTTACTTTATAATTACTTTTTAAGTTTTCATCCATTTTATATTGTCGTGGATTGTTACTTCAGTTTAACTGAGACACGAATTGTTACTTCAGTTAAAAACTTTGATTTGTGGATTATTAGTTGAATAAGAACTTTAATTGGATTTTAATTTTCCATGTTTATTAGTTTGTTTAAGGTATCCGGTTACAACTGCAAGTTGTTTAGAAAAAGTACACATGTAAATCACTTATGATTCTCATGCCAAATCACTTGTGATTCTCCGACTAAATCACTAGTGATTCTCATGCCAAATCACTTGTGATTCTCAGGCTAAATCACTTGTGATTTGTTGAATCTATTTTGATTGTTTTTCAAATTACACATGATTTCAGAATCAATCACGTGTTATAAAACAGTGAAGTAACAATTTTGTTTAGGAAATGTTATAAATTTGTTACACAAATAAATCACTTGTGATTCTCATGCCAAACCGCTTGTGATTCTTAGGCCAAATCACTTGTGATTCTCATGCCAAATCACTTGTGATTCATTGAATCACATGTGATTGCGTTTCAACTTACACATGATTTCAGAAATAGTAACATGTAATACACAAATTAAGTAAGTGATATCCTGAACTAGTGAAGTAACAAGTTTGTTAAAAAAATGTTATAAAGTTTGGTACACATAGATCACTTGTGATTCTCATGCCAAATCACTTGTGATTCGCAAGCTAAATCATCTGTGATTAAATCACATGTGATTATCATGCCAAATCACTTGTGATTCTGAGGCTAAATCACTTGTGATTCATTGAATCACATGTGATTGTTTTTCAAATTATACGTGATTTCAGAAACAATCACATGTGATTCACAATTAAAAGTAAGTGATATCCTCAAATAGTGAAGTAAAAAGTTTGTTTAGAAATTGGTATAAATTTTGGTACACATGTAAAACACTTCTGATTCCCATGCCAAATCACTTGTAATTCTTAGACTAAATCACTTGTGATTCATTAAATCACATGTGATTCATTAAATCACACATGATTTCATAAACAATCACATATGATTCACATATTATATATTAAAACTTAGTGAAGTAACTGTACTTAAAACATTCATTTCCCAAAAGTTAGTAATGTAATCAAGTCTATTCCAACACACATTTAAAGATACAAAATAGACATCATATTTCCATCTAATACATACTAAATATTTACTTGTCCATAACTAGAAAAATCTGAAAGTCACTTGTTCATCCCAACTACTTGCAGTAAAACATAAAACATTTTAACAAGAGTAGATAAGTTTTTTAGTTACAAATACATACTATTGCCAAGCAATATCCTAAACACGTTCCATCCTGGTAAAATCATAAGAATGTTCCTTCTTGTCACTGATAGCAATTTTGTTCCATCTAGACAAGGTCATTAAACTGCAGCTTCGTCGAAGTCTGTGCCTCTACTTGCGGCTTCACCACCTGCTTTTTTGTAAAGAAAACTTTGGGGATGCACATTACTTTCAATTCCATGTTTATCTTCCTCAAAAATTTCATGGGGATTCGCCTTTGGATCAGGCTCCGCCTGAGGAGGTTTCACATTTGGTAGAAGCGGCTTCACCATAGGCAGAGGCTACGCCGTTGGTTGTGTCTTCACCTTAGGCTGAGGCTGCTTAGACATCTTTGTACAAGAACCCACCTTCGCATGTGATTGTCACAAACACATGTGATTCACATATAATATATCAAAAGTAAAGTACATGTAGGAATATCAGGAGCTCAGGACATCATTAACTCTTGAAGCTTTGTCATTAAAAACAACAATGTTTTGACATGGAGTTTAATATCATCATCTACAAAATTATCAAAATCATCTAGAGGATTATATTTCTACTGATCTAAATTATAACAACAAAAGTATTAATCAATAACAAATCACCTGCGATCTGGGTATTTCAAAATTAGGCTAAAACCAACTCAACAAAACGTTGATTTACACCTTTTTTAAAATCACATCAAGCATAATCACTTACTATCATAATAAATAAGTATAAGAGAAAAATCTTCATAAAAATATCAATTACAAAATTATGAATAAAAACTTGAGCAACTAGCACAACAAGGATAAAGATATAATAACTAAACAAAAACATCAACATCAGGTTAAAAATTTACCAGAAAACAATCATCTTCTTCGTCAATTGATTAACAAGTTAATGAGAAGCGGAATCACGAATAGATGATAACGTTATTTCACTTTTGATGTCCTTTAATCTGATTGTAATTATGATTAACGGATTGAAATGATGAAATCGGTGTAAAAATTCGAGTTTTGTTAAGTGTTTGTGTATATGTGTGAGTGAGAGATCTGATAGAGAAAAAGAGAGAGAAACAAATGTGTGTTTTGTATTTGTGTGAAAGAATTGTGCTAAGCACGTGAGTTTGCCAATAGTGTGGATGACGTTTTAGCCCTTCTGCCAATTTAATATTAATTACATTTTTTTTTAATTTAATATACCCTTTTATTATCAACCATTAGATGAAGTGGAATGGAAGGTGAGGATCTTACCATTCGATCTTTGAAAAAATGGTGATCTCTAGTGAACCAAACTCTGGGAAGAATATTCGAAAAATAAAGAAAGAAAAAGAAAAAAAATCTGATTTCATTTCATTTATACACACACTTGCTTACTGAAAATCAAAATCAAAATAAAAATAAAAATTAGGGCTCCAATCTCTCCCCCAAATTCAAATACACACACTCTCACTTTATTATTAACAACAACTTGAAAAAAATCCCCATTATCAAGATCCACAAAAATTGAAAGATCCACACGATTTGAAACCTGATTGATTCATGAAGATTTATTAGGTATAATATATATATTTTTTTTATTTATTATTTATGATAAAAAAGTTTGTTTGAAAGTTGATTGATTAATATTAATTGCAGGTTTGGAAATGGAAGAGTCTGGTAGGGTGGATGTGATACTCGACTTCCTTAAAAGGAATAACTTCGCTAGGGCTGAGGCTGCTTTACGCAGCGAGATTGATAAACGTCCTGATTTGAAAGATTCCAAGGAGAAACTTACTGTCAAAGGTAATAGTAAGGATGATGATGATGATAACAACAATAAATGGGAGATAGCCGAGGGTAATAGTTGGTTTGATTGATATTGTTGCGGTTGATAATGTTGTTGATCGGTTGCTAATTATGTGGATCAAGTTGTTTAACATTCCTTTTTATCAAGTTGCACACCAAGTGTTTGATGAAATGTGTGAGTGTAAAATATTTGATAATCTTTTTATCTGCTCCTGTAATTTTGCTTCTTAATTAAGTTGTTAGTTGAAATTTTGTTTTTAACTGCATTGGAATACTATTTTTATGTTTGAATGCTGTTTTTGAATTTGCTCTCTATCGTATGTGTAGTATCACCAGTGATATCGTATGTGTAGTATCACCAGTGATATCGTATATGTAGCATACGTTTAGTATCACCAGTGATATTTGAAGTTGATGATTATAAGTTGGTTTAGTATCACCAGTGATATACGTTTAGTATCACCAGTGATATACGTTTAGCATCCGTCGTTGGTAAGCGGAAGAGATTCGACTTTTTTGCAGGTAAGTATATTGCACTTGAGTTAGGTGGAATTCCTATCTTTTTTTACCCCTGAACTTGTATTAAAGCTATTCTTTTTGTGAAATTTTTTCAGATTTTATTCCTGAGAAAGTGAAAGTGGAGGATGCGTGAAAGAATACCGACTGGTCAATAGATGATTAGATATCAACCGAGTAGCGCCTTTTATTGTTCCATAGGTGTCAACCGAGTAGCCTTTTGTAGAATATTTGATAAGAGGATGCTAATATTTATTTTGTAAAACTGATGTGTATCTTGGTGTTAGCTAATATTTGACGATATGATCAATGATTGTGTTTTGTACTAAATTAACCATTTCAATATATATACCATATATTTTTTTTATCACTTAACAGATCTTCAATCAATTTGAAAAAAATAATAATAAAAATAATAATAATAATAATAATAATAATAATAATAATAATAATAATAATAATAATAATAATGACTACACTAGTACAATATGTGTAGTATCACTTGTGATATTCTGTTCCATATGTATAGTATCACCTGTGATATTAGAGTTTTTTTTTTAAATCTGTTCTGCATCATATGTGTAGTATCACTTGTGATATTCGGTTTCATATGTATAGTATCACTTGTGATATTATTTTTTTTTAAAATATGTTTTGCATCATATGTGTAGTATCACTTGTGATATTCTGTTTCATAAGTGTTTGAGGAAGTTGCGGTTCTGTTTTGTTTTTTCAAATATTTAAATGGATGTTAAATTACTTTCAGTTTTACACGAGCTTCACTTTTATGTATCACTTGTGATACTACACTGTAAAGGTAAAGGAAAGTGTTTAAGTTCAGGCAATTCGAAAGCCGGAGGCTGAGCTGGCGATAAAATATGACAATTGATGTTTATTATTCTTTCATATACATTTGGTAAAATACAAAATTCATTATCACATGTGATAAGAATGTGATATTTCACATTCTTAGTTGAGTATCACAATTGATAACACATATATGTAGAGAACAAAAATTAAAATCATAACATTTTATATGAAGTTGATTATCTCTTGTGATAATTCACATTCTTAGTTGGGTATCTCAGTTAATAACACATTTTTATATAGAGAACATAAATTGTTATCATTAGCATTGTATATTACTAACCAAAAGATTTTAGCACTAGTTGTTAAAACATAACAATGCAACTGTTTTCATCAACTTGTTTTGTTTACTTTTGTTCTTCAACAATCGTCCTCTTCATTGGTTCAATAACCAACACCTTTATTTTATTCCCAGGTGCTTTCGGGGGAACCTTTGATATCACATGTGATCACATATCACATGTGATATCACAGGTGATACCACTTGTGATATCACAGGTGATATCACAGGTGATATCACAGGTGATATCAAGTGATATCATAGGTGATATCAAGTGATATCACTGGTGATATCACATGTGTGTCAGCTTTCTTCTATTTGTTGAATAAATTGAGGTGATGGAGGAACTTGTGATATCACAGGTGTTTGAGCTTCTTCAATTTGTTTGTGGAGATGTTGTGCTTTCTTCAATGACAATTGCACTTGTTGTTGATTCTTTCGTTTGATGAGGCTATTTTTTGCATAGGTCTCATTCAAATCTGCATCAAAATATTTTCATAATTTTTGTTAGTGTACGAATAGTTCATTTGTTTTCAATATCATATGTCAAACAAACAATATTTGTTATCACAATAGATATACTACCAATCAACAATAATTTAACTGTTATATCACAGGTGATACACAACCAGTCAATATTGTTTTCAAATACCGCGGTAAAACCTTTTGAAACATGCACAATCTATCCATTAAACATACAAATCCACCACAAATCAAACAGAAGCATCACAACATATCTTTTGTTCTGTTAAACCTAACGTTTAATCTCTCATATTATTACATAAATCATCACAACATCACAAATCATCTATTGATAAGTCAAATACAAATATCACTAGTGATAATACACGTATACAGTTCAACTTCAAATATCACTGGTGATACACACGTATGATACTTTTCAGTCACACATTTCATCAAACACTTGGTGTGCATCCATGTATACAAAGTTTTTTACTCAGAAACACAACCAAATGTAAACACTAAAGAACACAACCAATAAAACAACTAAATAATTAGTCAGAAGCATCATACCTTCATCCCGAGATTCAGTAGGTTCATTTTGAACCGGTTTTTTCATGGATCTGCTTGTGCACTCGATGATTCTTCCATTTTTGTGTTTTATTGATGATTTGAACGGTTAAAAAGTGATTATTTTTTATTTGTTATGGTGGTTTTTGATGATGGTTAGAGAGAGAANCATACCTTCATCCCGAGATTCAGTATGTTCATTTTGAACCGGTTTTTTCATGGATCTGCTTGTGCACTCGATGATTCTTCCATTTTTGTGTTTTATTGATGATTTGAACGGTTAAAAAGTGATTATTTTTTATTTGTTATGGTGGTTTTTGATGATGGTTAGAGAGAGAAAGTGGGTTTTTTGTGAAATCTGATGTGTTGAAAGTGAGAGGTAGGGGGTGGGGTTGGTGGGGTAAGTTTGGTGAGTTGGCAAAAATGGTCCCTCCGTGTTTTTTATTATTAAATATTGTTTTTTTAAATGGAGGCTTCTGATTGGTCCATTGGTATGTGAGGGTTTTTGAGTTTGCAAAATAAAACGCCTCATATATACAAAATTTTGAGATTTTATAACAATTTCGACGGTAAGAAGGGGGAGAAATTAGGGCCTCACTTACAAAGCATGGGAAGAATATTCGAAAAATAAAGAAAGAAAAAGAAAAAAATCTGATTTCATTTCATTTATACACACACTTGCTTACTGAAAATCAAAATAAAAATAAAAATAAAAATTAGGGCTCCAATCTCTCCCCCAAATTCAAATACACACACTCTCACTTTATTATTAACAACAACTTGAAAAAAATCCCCATTATCAAGATCCACAAAAATTGAAAGATCCACACGATTTGAAACCTGATTGATTCATGAAGATTTATTAGGTATAATATATATATTTTTTTAATTTATTATTTATGATAAAAAAGTTTGTTTGAAAGTTGATTGATTAATATTAATTGCAGGTTTGGAAATGGAAGAGTCTGGTAGGGTGGATGTGATACTCGACTTCCTTAAAAGGAATAACTTCGCTAGGGCTGAGGCTGCTTTACGCAGCGAGATTGATAAACGTCCTGATTTGAAAGATTCCAAGGAGAAACATACTGTCAAAGGTAATAGTAAGGATGATGATGATGATAACAACAATAAATGGGAGATAGCCGAGGGTAATATCAATAGCGAACCTGTTGGAGGAGTAGTTAAGGATAAGAATTTTATGTTTTCTAATGGTTCCGAGGATAATCTGCTTGATTTGTATACGTGGAGGTATGATCCGAATAGCGGCCCAGTTGATCCTTCTGATAATGAGGATGGTAGTATCACAACCAACAATGTGAAGGTTTATCCGTCTGAGGCTGATACCGAGAGAGTTAATAGGAAAGTGGGAGAGGATAAGGATACTGATGGTGACGGGAAAGTGTCGTGGCTTGGGCCTGTGAATGTGAATGTGAATGTGAATACTAGTAGTAAGACGAATTTGGTGCAGAAGCAGTTGAGTTTGGATAAACTTGTTGAGACTAAGGAGGTTAATCCGAATAAGGGTGTTGTGTCGAAAGATGAATTTTTGGATAACCCGTGGTCTAGAAACGATGAATTCAAAAGCGGCTCCTCGGAGCTATGGAATAGTAACTGTTCTGTGAAAACCGTATTCCCATTCCCTGAAGTAGATGCATCAACTAGTTATAGTAGTACAAGTCGTGGCGTTGGTGAGAAAGATGACGGAAAGCGAAAAAGCAGCGATGATATTAGGGCAGCGATTAAAGAGCAAGAAAATGAGGTCTTGAAAGCTTTGTACTTCGGGAAAACTCAGGGAAGCATTGAGCCGCAAGCGTTTGGTGGCTTGGGTCTTCCAGTCGTCCCTGAGCATCAGAAAGAAGAATTACCGAGATTGGCACCTGTTAAACTTAAGTCAGCTGATAAACTGTCGAGTATGATTTGGGAGGAGAAGCACGAACATGATGAGCCCGGACAGAATCTGAATGCTGATAATGCTTATCATATCGGAGCGTTTCTAGATGTTCCCATCGGTCAAGAACTAAACTCTACAGGTACAGTAGTATTACATATTCGTTTATCTCAAATGGAAGTTAGTTACCATTATAGGTAGCAACTGATAGTAATATTAATAGCTATATATATCAAGTATCATCTTCATCTTCATCTTCTATATAAGAGTCATTTAATATTCACCTTCTGAAGTTCTATGTCAGTTGCTATCGTACAGGTGTAGATTTAAGCCTTGTTATTGGATACATCACTGGTATTAGTAATCATGAACATGCTTCTGATTTGAAAATCAGCATACTTATTTTGGTCTAGTGTTTTTCCTTTTGTCATGGATCTTATTACAGTAAGATTTAATCTTGTTTTCCAGTGCTGAATTTGATTTGCTTTTGAGTTAGGCTCAAGAAACAGAAATGTAGTTAGGTGGTGTTTATTGATAGCGGTTTTAGTTTGTCAGGTTACAAAATAGATTATGATGCAATACTGCTAAAGTCTGATATATGTTGGTAGAAACTAGAAAGGAAGCCAAGACCAAAACTACCAATTTATATGTATTTTGGCCCAAAAATTTGTTGCTGTCAAAGTAGAGGTCGCGAACATGACTAAAGCACTGTTTACTGGTCATTTGTACAAAATGCTCAAACTGTAAATATGCAAGTCCATACCCTGCATCTGCACATTTTTAAAGTTTGGACAACTGGAATCTGGAATTCGGTCTTCGAATCTGAAGTGTCCTACTTTATTGTTTTACATGATGATGGTTTCTTACAAGCTACTGTATTTTACAAAAACCACTAGTTGATTTTTTTTACAAGTTACGAATCTGAACTGTCCCACTTAATTGATGGTTTCGGTAGTCAATTCAGTTTTTTGAAACTTTGAAAGTCTTTACATTAAGTCATAGTCTGGCATTGCTAATGATCATTCTCTATCTTTTATGTCCTTTTTTTTTTTTTTTTTGGGTGCAACCTTGTAAATCTCTTTATTAACACGAGAGTTTCTTACAAGCTATTCCACTGATGCTATAGGTTTAAAAAGACCCGTAGGAGGTAGTTGGCGCTCCATAAGTCAGGGGATAACAGAAGACAATTCAGACCATGTATCTGGTTTTGCAACTGTTGGTGATGGATCTATTGATTACCCACACGAGTACTGGGACTCTGATGAATATGATGACGATGATGATGTTGGCTATATGAGACAACCCATTGAAGATGAAACATGGTTTCTGGCTCATGAAATTGATTATCCAAGCGATAATGAAAAAACTACAGGTCATGGGAACAGTCCAGATCCACAAGAAAGAGCTCCAAACAAAAATGAGGATGACGATCAGTCATTTGCTGAAGAAGACTCGTATTTATCCGGTGACCCGACAGATATGTTTGCAAGAACCAATGCGAATAACATGGCTGTTCAGTATGATGGAGAACTGCTGGATGAAGAAGAGTTGAGTTTAATGAGTACAGAACAGTGGCCGGGTTTTGGTGCGCAAACAAATGAGCTTGTTATGTTCGGTGAAGGCAAAGTAATAAATGAGGGTGGTAGGCCTCATTTAAGCGAGCTTCCTATGGAGGATGCTCAACATGCTTCAGTTAGATCAATTGGTGTGGGAATCAATAGTGATGCTACAAGTAAGCCTGTAAAGGATAGTAAAAGTGCATCCATATCAACCAAAAATGTGAATGATAGTGGATTTTCTTTTCCCCCTACTAAAGACGGGAAGGCGTCTTCTGATAATAATTTACATGCTTTGATGGGAAAAGATGAATTACTTCCTCCATGGAGACGGAAAAGCAATGATTCATCACCTGGTAAAAGTTCAAGGGAAGAAGATGATGCTGATGTTGGAGGTTCGGATTATTCTGGCCCCTTAATTCTGTCAGACTACGGAGTTGTTGAAAGGGCTCATCTTAGGAAAGAGGAGGACGAAAAAGTTTCTGAACCAACAGAAGAAGATCCTGGGGTTTCGTTGGAGGATGAAGAGGCAGTTGCTGTTCAAGAGCAAGTGAAGCAGATAAAGGCCCAGGAAGAAGAATATGAGACCTTTAATCTTAAAATTGTGCACAGAAAAAATAGGTATGTCATATATTGCATTTCTCTTTAAGTTGTTGAGTCTTCAATGCTGTTTATGTGAAGCTGTCTCTGTGTTTCCCTATCTATATTGTCAAAATCATTTGGTCAGGACTTTAGCTCTATAGCATTCTTCCACCAACTTGTGACTGTGACCCTAAAATAAATTTCTTTAGGTTTTAAGGGATATTGTGCAAACACTTGTAGCATGTTTGATGAAAGTAGAAATAATATTATTAACCCACAAAGCCAACTCACTTGAATGACTACTGTCAGTATATGTAAGCACTGAATTTACTGTACTACGAGATTATGAAACAGAGTTCTGTATATAATTGGCATAACATTCTTTGACTAAGAAATGTTTGGAATAATACTACTTAAAATATGAACTTGGCATGAAAGAAGGGCCTAGGATGTACCAGCCTGATATTTTTGAAGACATTAGGAAGATAATAGCAAGAGACTGCCTGGCATATTTAGAAAATATAATACAAACCTGTCCCATACTAGGCTCGTATCGATTCATAAGTCCAAGTGTAGAACTCACTCAAAAAGCTAGCTTGTAAGAGGAGGGGACACCTAGACTTATAAACCACCCACCAATCCCATACTTGGCCGGTGTGGGATCGTAACAAAATAGTGATACATCAGAATTTGTCCCACACATTATGACAATATGCTCATGTTATCGCAGGAGATTTGCTCTTAAGTTAAAGAAAATACGGAAATCTAATGCTATATGTAATTGAATAATGGGATTAACTAATGAATGCAAGGCAATGAACCTATCAAAGAAGTGAACAATATGTATTCCTCTTGTATGTTTGTTTTGCTTTTGTTATCTCTAACATGGGATGGTTAAGTCTTGATGTTATTACATTGACCATTAGTTTACTCATGTACTCAATTACTTTTAGTTTTATATATGTCCCAAAGATTGCATTTTGTTTGTCAGTATTGAAATTGATATTATAACCTAATAAAGATATGAAAACAATATGTTGTATCAAGAATGGGTATGCTTGTGATATCATTTGAAATTTGCATGAAAATGGGAAACGAATACATCTCACTTTGAATAAAAAAACAAGGGATTTATCCAACTATGGTTTTCATTGGAATGATTCCCTCTATACCATATTTGTAAGTAAGCAAAAAATAGTTGCTCCTGTGAAATAACTCATTAGCATTGAGAAGATTATGAAAAGAACTTGCACCAACAAAACCTATTTACAAGCTGGACCAGTTATTTGTTTTATTGTGACCGGTTCTGTGTTCATCTGCTTCCCTCATGGAACACTTCACCTTATTTGGTAAACTAAATACGTCTGTTTATTGTTTAGAACTGGCTTTGAGGAGGACAAGAATTTCCATGTCGTTTTGAATTCCGTGATTGCTGGGCGCTATCATGTGACTGAGTATCTTGGTTCTGCTGCGTTCAGCAAAGCTATCCAAGCACATGACCTTCACACGGGTATGGATGTGTGTGTGAAAATTATCAAAAACAATAAAGATTTTTTTGACCAGAGTCTTGATGAGATAAAGCTTCTAAAATATGTAAACAAACATGATCCTGGTGACAAATACCATCTTCTCAGACTGTATGATTACTTCTATTACCGAGTAAGCGACCTTTAATTTTTTCTACTGATGATGAGTTGTATCTGTATTTTTTTTTTTTTTTTCAGATATTAATACATTTCTTCACTGTGCATATTTCCAGGAACATTTGTTAATTGTGTGTGAACTTCTTAAGGCAAACTTATATGAATTCCATAAGTTCAATAGAGAATCTGGTGGGGAGGTTTATTTCACAATGCCAAGATTGCAGGTTTGTAGTGTTTGTTTTAGGGTTATTTGCATAAAGTACCGACATGGCCTTCTATTTGTCCCGTTTTAGTCATTGCACATTATTATTATTATTATTATTATTATTATTATTATTATTATTATTATTATTATTATTATTATTATTATTATTATTATTATTATTTTTATTTTTAAATACATCTGAGTCATTTAAAGATGGTTTTGTGTCCTGTTTAGGTCACATTGTAACCAAAAAACCCTTAAAAACCGATTTTGAAAATGATAATTATACAAAATATAATTTTTTGTAGAACAATGTAATCTTTATTGTGTTTTATATAAACATGATAAAAGCACTGGTTACAAAATGACCCAAACGGCACACAAAACCATCTTTTAATGATGTAAGTGCAAAAAAAAAGTGCAACAATTAAAATAAGTAGGGCTGAGCATCGGGCCGAATCCCGACCCGACCCGACTCATCCCGAAACCGAGTTCGGGGAAAAACCCAAACCGAATACCGAACCGAATCCCTCGGTTTAGTCGGGTTCGGTCGGTTTTGCTCGATATTGGTTTGTTTTTTCGGTTTTTGTCCCGACCTGACCCGTCCCGAAAACCGAATGTCTGAAAAATCAAAAGCGAATACCGACCCGGGTATGGTCGGTTCGGGATTCGGGACGCTTGGTTTTGGTCGGTTTTTCGGGATTGTCGGGATTCGGTCGGTTTTGCTCACCCTTAAAAATAAGACAAATAGAAAATTACTTTGGTAGTTTATGCAGATAACCCTTGCTCATATGCTCTCTTTTATAAAATGAGTCAAGTAATTACTTTCGCTTATCATATTTTTCTTTGCAGTCAATAACCATCCAGTGCTTAGAAGCACTTAAGTTTTTGCATGGTCTTGGGCTTATACATTGTGATCTAAAGCCTGAGAATATTTTGGTGAAAAGCTACAGTAGATGTGAAGTGAAGGTTATTGATCTTGGAAGTAGCTGCTTTGAAACAGACCATCTTTGCTCTTATGTGCAGTCAAGGTCTTATCGTGCACCAGAGGTTATTTTAGGCCTTTCTTATGACAAGAAGATTGACATTTGGTCCCTTGGCTGCATCTTGGCTGAACTTTGTACTGGAAATGTAAGCATTTTACATCACAAGTATGCATATGCAGTCATAACGCTTAAGTTATCTGAATCATTTAGATAATTTCGCTAGGGGGTTTCTTTTGCTTTTCTTTGATATCTGATATCTAAAGTGTGTGTCAACATGAATTTGTGATGCCTACTGTAACATCTAAAATGAAGTTTTGTATGTTATAGGTTCTTTTCCAGAATGATTCCCCAGCTACTTTGCTTGCCAGGGTGATTGGAATTGTATGTCCAATTGATCAAGATATGCTTGCCAAGGGACGAGATACACACAAATACTTTACAAAAAACCACATGCTTTATGAGCGCAACCAGGTACTAAAACATTCCTATTCTTGACTTGATATTCACATTCCTCATCAATGTACGTGTACAGAAATCTTTAGGTGTTACTTAATCTATATGATGTTGGATACAGCGGTAACAGATGCATTGGATCTCTTAATCCAATTACAACAATAATGACGTGCTTTAATTTACACTTGAACTGGAGAACGAAACCCTTAATGATCAATGGCATGACAACATAGCAATCTTTGGTCTCAACACTAATAAGAAATCTTTATCCCCAAATATCTATTTTGATTTTCGTTCGAAAACACAACTTTGTCAAGTATGGTACTAGGTTCCTGAATCGTTTTATCTAAAGTATAAATATTAGCATTGTAATTCATGTATCAATATTTAATACACAAACATCCAACCTGCCCCGCCTCATTTGGACCCATATTAAAATTACACATTTTGACTCGTTGGCCAACTTGCTTGGCCTACACATTTTCCCACCTTTTAAACAAATAGATGCTCTTGTTGCTTTTCGAATCATCACCCAAAGCTACTTCTTAAGATGGCAACATTATAAAATTGGAAGAAAGATGAAAAAAAAAATCGTTGACTTTATCTGTTAAGTTCTTGTAGTAACAGTGGGTCAATATTTATAAAAAAAGAGGGAACAAATTATTAACTTGATGTATTGTTGGTGTGTGTTAGCATTAGATTATAGTAGTATATTTTTATGTGTCAGCTTCTTATTCGTTTGTATCATCTTAGTTACATGACAAGATACTCGGTACATTTTAATGGTAGAAATCTGATCATGTTTGTAAAAAATTGTCTTACTCTTCTCCAGGACACAAACAGATTGGAATATCTGATCCCCAAAAAGACGTCCTTGAGGCATCGCCTACCAATGGGTGATCAAGGATTCATCGAATTTGTCTCTCATCTTCTTGAAATCAACCCAAAGAAGCGTCCTTCAGCTGCAGAAGCCTTGAAACACCCGTGGTTATCATACCCTTATGAACCAATTTCATCTTGAAAAGCGCAGATAAATACAAGTTACATACATGTATCTTAAAACTCAGGTTTCGTGTGTGCCTAAGATGAGAAAACATAGAAAATATCCAACGTGGTTCATTCCATGTCTGCAAAGAGCGCATAGAAAGGTATGCCCGGGTTGCTGGCTCGTGCCCTCTCCCTTTGTCAAGTTGTACTTATATTTTTGCATAACAAAAACTTGTATTTTTAGCGATTTACCGATTTTGATTTGTCGTGGTGGAAGGGAAATCTTCAACTTGTTGTAAATGACAATGTGGTGATTTAGTAGTAGTTTGTGAAATAGCCATTTAACCAATTTTTCGGTTGGCTTTGTTGCATTGTTGCTGCGGCCTTTTGTGTTAGGAATGTAAGGCACAAATTTATGAACATGACAAGTTTTATGTTGAATTTTTCTTCTGATATCTGTTCTTCAGCTTACTTTTGTCTTAAGATTCATATGTGAATGAGGATCGTAATAGATATATGCATTATGTATCTTCTATATAGATCGTTAATATTGTTCTAGTGAGCACAAGTGTTTATAATCTTAATTTTGGGCTTCGACTCTTATTTAGCCAAAACCGACTCATAGTTGCTAAAAACCCGACTTCTTGGTATATGATTATGATCTAAAATTAAATTTCATGCAACTTTGAGTGGTTGCCCGCGTTATAACTTAAACAAACTTTGCTGTAGAACACAAGAACAGTATTTGTGATTCGTTTTTGAACATTTTTAAAAGCGTTCAGCCTTTGGCTTTTTGTAAAATGGAGGGCTTCTGTAAGATTATTTGATACTATACATGTTAAAGATCAAGAGTTTGTTCGATTTTGATACTATACATGTGAAAGCTCACTAGTTGGTGCATTTCAATTCTAAATTTCTGCATTAAGCAAAGATTTGGATTTGGAAGCTATGGCGTGTACAGTTCCAGAAATACTAATGAACTTGTGAGCCAACCATTTGAAAAAAAATCTGAAAACATTTTCCTAGCAGTAGTGTTTACTTATAAAAGTTCCATGAGGTGTGCGGCTCAAACAAATAAACACCCAAGTGGCTTTGTCCTATTTTCAAGCTCGCATTGTCCTATTTTTCTGTCGAAAGTGGCTTTGAATAACTAGTAGTGCATTTGGCTTAATGGTGCTTGAGATGCCCATCAACTAAGAAGTTACGAATTAATAGTGTCAACCCGACCCTATTGACACCCCTAACTACCAGTGGTGTACGGGTACCCTCTGAACTGATTCCAAAGCACCTAATTAAACATGACACCAGATTTTGATGCATCACAATTTAAATAGTTTACAAAAATTGGAAATCTTTTAGTGATAACAAGTTAAAAAATCTATATATTTACAGAAGATTAACACACATTAACAGGTTAAAGAGAGTCGAGACTGGAAAATCGCATCTCACACTGCCCAAAACTTATACAGAAATTGGGAGATTGCATCTCACAGACTAGTAATTCTATATACCTAGGAAAGTGACATGGATGTGAAATGATAAAGATACATGTTCAGTGAACAAAGATTCACAAATCTATGGGAAAACATTGGCAATACAAATCAGCAGCAGGACAATAAAGTAGCGGGCAGGCTTCAGCAATTCAGCATGCAACTTGATTCTTGCCCACAGGGGACAAGTTCTAACACTCGTCATTTTTAGTTATTATTCAGTTATTCCATTCCGTTTTTTTCTTATTTTTCCTCCAGGAGCCAAATGAATCATTTTCCCTTATTCATTCCAAGTGTCTCAACATCTTCAGCATCTTCATCTTCTCTGATAGGCCTGTACGTCCGCGGTTCTCTCTTCTTTTGCATTGAAAGGCAGGCAAGTGCTGCTAAAGCGATTCCATCTTCATCTTCTCCAACACGAGGCATGATTGGAGAGCTGATGGCAAAATGTATATGTCACATAAGAAAAGGAGATGCATGTTATAAATAAGTATATGAGGAAACAAGTACTATAAGTCTATACTATAAACCTTTCTAATTGTTTGCTGAGAGAGACACGTGATCCAGATGGAGCGTAAAGATAGCGACAGTTGCCATTATTATCGGCAGCAGCAAGGAAATAATCCTGAAGATATGGCTTCTTTCTTGGCCCCTGTAAACCGAAGTTGATAACATCAACAGCTACGTTGGACTCTTTGAACGCCGTTGCACACTCTCCCAGGAATTCCCTCCCCATGAGTACAAGACTGAAGTCACACAAAACAAAAATATTACTCGTAATTAAAATCTTGAAGATGTAAATAACTTTATATATATTAATTAGGAATATATACAGTAATAATTAGACATGCATACCCTCCAGCAAACACAACAAGCCTTCTTTTTGGAAGATCGCTACGGTTAAAATAATACATAACCCGACGAATGGGTATATGCATCATACCGGTGTATGACAAACCTGAGTAACAACTGGATAGAATTAATGAAGTTGATCATTGATATTATACAAAGAGCAGTCAATATATATTTATAAATTAATACGTTTCAAGGCAGACGAGATCTCCTCAAGATCGCGAGTAGGTTCACTAAAACACGGGCTCTCACCCATTGCTGCTAAGCAAACCGTATTCAGTGGATGAATCTGTAACAGCAACAACAATGCATGTTCATATTAAGGAATGTATGAATATAATGAATATATACAAGTTATTATTATCATTATGCATAAATTAAAGTTACCTACTTTTAGTTTTTCTTTGCAATAGAATTTAATAGCTTCTGCTTGAGCTCTGATCAAACCCTTTCCCCCGTTGGCGCGGCTCACCCAATAACAACTGTCGACACAAATTACTGCAACCTGCACGCAGATTTCATATTAAATACAAACCCTTATTTTGAATCAAATAATTCTAGATAGTAACGAATCAAGAAATCTGTCAAAAGTATGCAACTAATATTAAAAACTTTAAGAAACTTTTAATCTTTTTTATACGACGGATGATGCTAAGAGTACGTATATGCATGATTGCGTGCATGCATACCTCTAGCTTGTTGAAACCACGTACATGCAAAAAAGATCTACAAATTTACATAACTGATTTCATTACTACCAATGCTGAAGCTTTATTAAACTAGCACCTCTATCTCAAATATGTGTCACGCTAAAAAGACAATGATGAACGTACGTACCTCAGCCATTGTGTTTGGCGATGGAGAATCGATGGTGCAAATATCGATATTATTAGACTGTAAGATGATTTAGTGTTTAGAGTTTCTTTCTTTCTACAAAGTGAAGGATATATGTTTCATCGATACATTACATATAGAGATATTTGATATTAACAGACCAACAAACCGACTAATCACCACATTTTCTCTTCTACCCCTTTAATTTTCCTTTCTATCTGTATCTACACTATGTTATAATGCATTTTGGAACTATTCTATAATTAAAAAGTTTTAAAATTCTGATTTTTTTCTTGCTTATTATGGAAAGATTTCAAAATTAATTTGTTAGGAAGCAAGTTTAATTTGTTAGGAAGCGGTTGGTTGTTCAAACTAAAATTATTTGGCTTAACCATCTCTAATATTTCTACTTATAAAGCATGAAGACAACTAAACGTGTAACCAAATAACGCAAAATATAATCACGCGGTACCCGCCGCCGCATTGCGCGAGTACCGTTCTAGTTTTCTTAACGACAATATGTCAATATGTATAGTAGTTGTACTCATGCTAAAAAAACGCTCGATAAATATCAAGTCTGTTAATTCCTAGTCTCTTTCATTTTATACTTTTCTTCCAGCTTTCCATATATATACTTTGGTTAATTAATTTGAGTTGTTTGAACTCGTATACATTGTCTTTTTAAGCTCGGCTTTCAACTTTTCATGCTCTTCCGGACTGAGTAACAACACCAAGAGGATAGCATTAACGAAGTTGATTATTATTAATATCATACAAATTATAGAGCAGTCTGAATATATACCTCCGAAGGTAGACCAGATCTTCCCAAAGTCACGAGTAGGTTCAACAAAACACGTACGGTCACTTACTCATTGTTACTAAGCCCACCGTACTCTCTGGATGAGCCTGTAACAACAAGTCAGCAACAATAACTTTTATATTAATTAATGAATTGAGTGAATCTGTACTGTTAAAAAGATTAAGCTTACACACTTTTTACTTATGAAATCTTTTTGTTGGTTTTTAAGTATTACAATAAGTTATGTTTACAACTACAGTATTTAATGCATAAATACATCAATTCAACACATATAATCAATGATATCATTAAAATACCCTCACACTAAAAAGTACAATTAATATACCACATGGTACAAACAATAATGCATAAATCATATTTTTTTCTTCTTTAAACATTTACTATATGAAATTTACAAATCATTAAACTACCCCGTCACTCAAAAATACAATAAATACCACATGATACAAAACAATAATGTATAACTTATATTATAATTTTTTTCCTCTTTAAAACAATCATATGAAATTGACAATTCACTAATAATATTATTAAAATACCATTCAAAAGTACATTTTATACACCACATGATACAAAACAATAAATGCATAAATCATTTTTTTTTTCTTTAAAACACACACTAAATGAAATTTATAAATCATTAAGCGGACCGTACAAACCAATCTTTATGTAGTCAAACTTTTTGACACGACCTTTTCGACAACGCAACGAACCACCTTTTACGACCACAACTTAGCAATATAGAACCACCAGATGACGCTGAAAGTGCTAGTTTAAAACACTCTCCATGTTTAAACGTTATAAAATATCGCACCTCCAAAACAGCTAGCAATAGTGGTGACCACCGTTTTTGTATCGTCGTTGCATCATGATGTACAAGTTTTCTGCCATTTTTTATATATAGTGTGCGGTAAAGTTGTTCCCTATAGTTTTATCGTCATGCGTAATGTTAGCATCATGAAAAATAATATAATAGTTCACCAAAAAATTTGATTACAGGGTGTCTGCCGCTGCAATGCACGGGTATCCTGCTATAGAAGCTTTTTATATTGTCACTAAATGCCAAGGTTATAAATAGCGTGAGGCGCAGCGGCATGGCGTTTTTAAGGCGTGAATTAAGGCGGTAAAAAGTATTTATATATTTATAGATTTATATTATATTTTATTAGTATATCATATTTCATATACATCGAGTTTACAAAAAGTGTTATACATAAGCAATAAAGTCAAGAAACTCTCTTTACATTTGTAATTTTCTTCAAATACTAATAAACCCCTAAACGCCAAATACCAGTAAATCTCAAATACGATGCCCAAATTCCAATTACTAGTAAATACCCTAAACGTCTCAAATACCAGTACACCTTATCGCGCCTGATTGCACCTCATCTCATGCCAAGCCTTAAGACGACGCCTTGGTCTATTGCGATGCGTGGAGGTGACGCTTCGCGCCTTTGCGAGGCCTTTGTGGCGTCAAGGCGCGCCTTTTAGAACACTGCTAAATGCATAAGCAAGAAAACAAGCTAATTTTCAATTAATAACCTATGTTGGACATTTTTTTTTCCTGCTATGAAATCAATCCATTGAAAAGACCTTCCTATCGACGAAAAATATAATCACACGGATACCCGCCACCTCAATGTGCGAGTACTCGACTAGTATAAAAAAATTCATAAAAATATTAAAGCTACCTATTTTTAATTTTCTTTTACAACAGATTAATAGCTTGAGCCTGATTTTTAATCAAACCCTTTAATTGGTTGCGCACGAGGCTCACCCAAAAAAAGTGTCGACACAGATTATTGTAACTTGCAAATTTCAATATTAAAATAATTAAATAATGCTAGTCTATATATATACGGTGACGGATCCAAAAATGTGTCAAAAGATATGTGTTTACTGTTAAACACTATATGCAATTATGCATTTTCGAAAGAATATATATGCAAAAACCCCAGAAGTTTTGTACACAAAGGATGTTTACTAAAAGAATCTCTGAATGTGTACCAAAAATATGTCCACCTACATTATAGAAAGAAGATGATAACATACCTCAGCCATCATTTGTGTTTAGGTTTTCTTTAATTTTTTCATTATTGATATAGGAATGGACTAAACTCGTGAAATAGATTAATTACTTTCATCAATGTCCAACTAAAAAAAGGTGATCAGTTATAATATGGATCATAAGATAATACTAACAGGATTCAAAATAATAAATCAGCATGTAGTCTTCGTTGCTTCCATCGGGTCACAGCATACAGTGTTAGAGTAAAATAAATAAAAAAAGAAGAGAAATCTCATTCATCAAAGTTCTTCCACTAAAAGATAAAATTAAATCAATTCCAATAAAAGTTCTTCCACTAAAAGATAAAATTTAAATAAATAAAAATGTGTCACGGACTGAATTTTCCAAGTCCGTTACACACGACACATATCACCTAAAAACTAAAAAACCACTTTCACATGATTCTCTAAAATAGTATTATAATTTCGCTACAACATGTCTTCATCTCTTTCCCCTCTCACTTGTATAATGTAAACTTCATTATTGCTGATTGTTCTAAATAATGGTGCAGTTATAACTTACAAATGCCAGATGTCCTTCAAAACAATCCAAATTATGGACATGAATGTACACTTGATTTGTTGACCGAGATCAAAACAAATCTGTAAGATCGTCCATTGGTATGTCTAGTCCTCCTGCAAAATCCTCTTCTGGATCTTGATCCTCGAAATTCAGAAAAGAAGTGAGATCATGAGGACCAGCTACACCTAATTCATCCAACGGGTCTACATCATCACCCAACAAGTTTGTAGAGTCAGTTCTGTCCGCCACTTGACTGGGCACCTTTGATGATGGCCATGTAGGTCCTGTAGGATGAGTGGTTCCTGTAGGTCTATTGACAACTCTGCTCCCAGATGCTGGTGGTTGACCTGTTTTTTGTTGTGCTTTAAGTTTTGCTTTTGGTTTTCTTGATTTGGTGGTGTCTCGCTCACTTCTCTTTCCCTTAGCCCCATTGGAGATAGAGGTACTAGCAAGATAGGATGATGGCCGTATTGTGGCAGTGCCGATATCGTCAAGGAATAGTTCTTTCTTCTTTCCTCTGTTTGATAATGGTCCGTTTGTGGTGAAAGCTTCATCTGAGAAATGATTGAAAATTCCAAAATAATTATCGCAATGCAACCTAGGATTTAAATATTCAAATGAATGGAATATAAATAGGACCAAATAATAAAACTGATAGTAATAGGACCAAATACTGCTAGGATAATGATTGGGAAAAGGTACCTGATAAGATACTGGAATCTGGCTCATTTTCAACCGGAGCATATAGGATATCTTGATATGGACGCTCGTTAAAGCAGCTGATACCTGTCTTTTCAAATTTACGACATCGAGCAAGAGTCCTCCTTACAAAAGCCATTGCAGCATGTTTTGGCACCTTTTGAATCCCGGATCTAGAGCTTCGTTTAGTAGCCTGCTAAACAACAACAAACAGAGGTTATATGTTTGAGCAAGATCTTGAGCTATAGGCGGAAATTTCAACTTATAAATGGGTCAATTTTGATTACAATCCATCTTTAACAGATCAGCTAGAACAAAAAAAAGGGAACAGGTTGAACATTCCAAAGGTTATTAAATGCACAAAACCTCTTCAACGAATTTATTCAAAAAACCAAATTGCTGTTGCTATTGAAATACTATAACTGTTGTGAGTAATCATACTTTGCACACTTATTATTTATATAAAAATTACTAATATTTGGATAAATAATGTTTCGGGTCAACCCATCCGGTCAGTACAAATAAATACCCAATTTAACTCGTTTCGTTACACATGTGGCCAAATTGTCATGCAAAAAAGGGGTAAAAAGACCAAGGGCTCACCAGAACTTTTCTGTAAGCTAGTTCAACCGATCTATCCATGGCAAGTGTTTCAAGGTCACTGCATGACAACAAAATGATGTTAAAATTTGTAAATCTAGAAATGCAACTAGCCTACACTGTGAAGATGTTTGGTTAATAAAAGTTTTACCGGACTCCAGAATCGTTTTCAACACTTTTACATACTTTCTCCAAGTATGCCTTCTTTTTAACCTCCTATAAAAATAACAAAAGGAACAGCTCATATTAACACTAGTGATACTTCTAAGTAATACAACAACAACAAAATCCAATCCCATCTGAGCGAGGTATGGGGGAGGTGAAGTGTAGACAGATCATACCCCTACCCTAAGGTAACCCAAAGAGTAGAGATACTTATAAATAATACATAATGTTAAATTATAAAAGAACATATATCAAAATGCAAGCTAGAGCTTTTATTAGATAACCTGTTGATGAAGTCTTGTCTTCAGTTCATCAACTTCTTGTAGAAGTTCATTTTCCATCTCATCATCCAAGCTAGGCTGTCATACACAAAAGAATAATGAATGAGAAGTGAAGACCAAGCACCAGTGGCTGGATAAAAGTGGTTATGAGCTATGTGATTAATAAAAAACAGAAAATCATCAGTAAGAAAATGGACAGTAAGAAATCGTATTTGAATGTGCTCCTGCTGTGTGAAGTTTTATAAATAGATAACCAGAAGTTATAGTATTTGGCATTTTTTGAATGTAATGATACTGGGTAGACAGGACACAAAAGGACTTTCCACAAATTATAAAATCATTTATACAGCAGCTCGTATAAGACTAATTATTTGAAACCTAAATAAATATAACAAACACAAGCAGAATCTGTTTACCCAAAGATGATACTTATGTTTTTACAACTGCAGACAAAATAAACTTACTTTAGAACCATTATAAGGAGCAGAACATACCCCTGAAATGGGGCCTACCATTGGTTCTGGAGATAGGCCTATGCTCTGGAGCTCGAGTAGAATTTTGTCATCCAAAGATGCCTCTTCCCACCGAGAACCTAGTGAAACATCAGTATCACTTTCTGCTTCTAACATTTGTGGCCCGTTAAGAAACCCTTTCAAATTCCCACCTTCTGAATGCAAATCCTGACATACATTATTCGTCATAAAGCCTCTAGACGAGTTTATACCTCCAATGCTAGTAAAAGATTTACATTTATTAAGTGGAGCACAAAAGGAATTTGGAAATGGTGTATTTCTTGCATCCTCTTCTTCATTGGTATCAGTGTCATCATCTTCTACAATAAGAGCCGACAATAATCTTTGGGAGAGTGATATGGACCCATTAGACATTTTATCCGTATTATTTCTTCTGGAGATAAATGGTATTCCATCTCCAGAAGATAATGGATCAGATACAGCATCTTCATTTGAAAGGGTTGCCTGTATCAGCAAATAAGATTTAAATTCTAAAATACTGAATGCTTTATGAAAGGATTAATAATGATTTAACCCTCAAACTTTGACTTGATTCATAGTTGAACACTTAATACCTTTTTTCACATAGACAAAGATATGATCATTAACTTTGTTTTTGAGTTTCGATCAATCAACCAACAAGCTTTTATTATTTAATCGATTATATTAAACCCTACATGTTTTTCCCGTGCTCAAACCACTGATCTTTTTTAAACTACTACACAAACATAATAGCAACAAACAAAATAAGCCAATAATACCATAGAAGTAATCTTCTGTTACAAAATATACTATCTGCAATAATCATATAATTATCTTCAAAATGCAATACCAAATGCCTCACAATCTTACCACATATCCACAGCTTCAACTCAATAATCCACATTTACTAACAAAATCCAATTTATCTTATGATTTTCATGTGCTACATAAAAACTTTTACTTTTAAATCAACCAGTTATTAACTACACAATAACGATACATTGATTCAAAAACAATAAACAATCCAAATCTTGAAAATTACGAGAGCCTCAGTAAACTTAGAACCATGAATAACAGCAAGTTCAACATGTGGTAAACTTTATTACATGGACCATTTTACTTGGGCTTTCAATTGAATAAAGCTTAAGAAAAATTATAAAAATACATGGAGAAAAATAAATAAATAAATAAATAAATAAATAAATAAATAAAATAACTCGGGTTAGTCGGGTTGACCCGAACCCGAATAGGAAAAGTATTTTGAACCCGACACCCGACCCCATTTTCGTATTCGGGTTAATCGGGTTGACCCGATTGACCGAGTTAGATTTTGAACCCAAATAACCCGACCCGAAGACCCGATTATCCTTATTCGGGTCCGGGTCGGGATTTATGACACCCCTAGTTGCTGGACTAAACCACAGTGAAAAAAGGTTGAAGGAATTAAACCATATACTAAGTCCTAGTTTGAGTGTTAGACCATTAGCAACCCATCATGAAAAATGCAGTAAAATGAGATTTATATGTATAAGAATTGAAAATATCGTTAAATATAGTTCAACCTGTTGGGATAAGAAGGATTTGTCCTCAGAACTGACAGGAGCAAACACCGATTCCATTCTCTTCCAAAATGCACTTGTACATGCTAGACCTATAAATGGAAGCAACCTATTAACTGATATTTTGCTTTTACATGAAACCTTAAGAATAAAAATGAAAAACTAGACCAAAGTAAGGTCTTACGCCTTGCTATACGAGCATACTTTGCAGCTGCTAACAGATCTTCCCGATCATCATCAGATGCTCCTAGAAAATCACATCATAGATAATTTATTCTCCGAAAATCCAAATTAAACTAAATTGGTACTTATTTGATAACAAATTCAAAATATACCTGAACAATCAGGAGAGCTGCTATTTTGCAAAGATGAGTGACTGGAAAAGGCCTTACGGTCTGAAAGCTTTTTCAATCTACGGCCTGGCTTACTGAAAAACAACAGATTTAGTGCATAAATAATACTTAAACCATTTAAATCTAAAAACAAATACAACTATATTTCCAAAAAGTTTCATACCTTCCATTCTTCTTGCAACCAGTCTTGCTTCTTTGAGATGGCTTTGGTGCGGCGGCATTGATAAGAGGTTTGTGCTTAGCAATAGTGTCTGTTTCACTATTACCAATTCCTCTTACCATGAATCGGCACTCACCACCAACATTTTCTTCAATTTCAGATTTAACAGTATCCACCTTAACCATCAACTTTTGGGGACTGTTAGTCACCTTTCTGAAGTTTGGAGAACCGTTGCTCCCATTAGAGGGCAATGTAGCACCAATTTCAGAAGGTGAAAAGTTCTCAAAAGATAAAAGCTTTTCATCTTGATTGGATACAAGATTTTGTTTTCGTGCTCGAGCCATTTTTTGTGGTCTTTGACCAACCCATTGAGCCATAGGAGGCGAAGATGACCCCGGCGGCGCCATCTGATGTTTGCGATTGCTATCATCACGAGTATTTAACCTAAATATATAGCAAAAAAAGTAATAATATCAAGCCTTAATTGGAAAAAAAAATACTCGGTGGTTCACATATGGGCCGTGGGCCGTGATTACAATAAACCCTAAAAACAACATTACCATAACTAGAAAACCTATAGCGGAAATACTCTAATATTAATAAAAATAAAACTAAAATAAAATAAAGAGTGCATAACCAAACAGAGGCACAACACCCTGTGTCTGGGTTGATAACGCTTTGCTTTCCTAGTTTATTGTTTTGCATTTTTTTTTTATGCAAACTGGATTTTTCAAAAGTCACTCAAAGAAGTATTTTTATATAGTACCTATTAATGTGAGCATCACGTGGCAGTGAACCACGTTCATCAACAATCTTCTTTTGTAAAGGTCTTTTAGGCACTCCATCACTGTCAATAGACCTCGTAGAAACAGTTCCTACTGAACGTTTTCTTTTGACTTTATTATCCCACCCTTCCCCTCCTGCAGCCAACCTACGCATCTTTTCAAACAAATCAGGTTCCCCGCCATTATCATCCCGTATATTTACATCTTTTGCCATTGTCACATGCTGTCTCTGTAAGCCATTACTCTGGCAGTCGGTCTGTAACAGAATTAAAACAATAGGTAATGAGCTACACATTTGGGTTACATACCAAAAAAGTTACTACAAGAGCAGTCGTTAGAAGCAAGTAACAAATACGATTTGTTACCAAATGCGATAAATGATCATAAAAACACACAGCAATTACGATTTGCTTAAACCGCCAATACAGAAACAAGATGGAATTTCAAATTAGAAGCAAACCCTGGATTCAGCCACCGAAGTTCGAACACGCTTGTTGAGAAGAATGTTCTTAGGTCGATCTTCTACTCTCTGACTTAGATTGTTAGTTTGGGTGCCCATCTTTAAGTAACCACCTGCTCGGTCATTGTTCACTAGTTCACTCCTCTTTTGTTTCTTGGAAGTTACAGCTTCACAATATTTATCCAATTTACGCAAGCGTTCATCTACAATATTTGCTCTTACCCTATTAACAAAAACATATAACCAAACATTAACTAAACGACAAGGAAATCCTGCCGATACATTGCAGGATACATTGCAGGATACATTGCGTATTAAGACAAATTAAGATTATAGTTGGAAAAAGATACGAGGAAAACGGTCGTACAGATGTACCTACTCTAATATTTATATACAAAAGACCAAAGAACAAAAAGTACCTAGCTTTGACACGAGTATCCTCAACACTCGATCTAAAACGCTTTAAATCCTTCATATCCGCCAACGGAGGCAACGGCTTCACATTCTCCTCCGCTAAATTTCCACTAGCAATCCCAGTAACCTTCCTAAACTCGTCACATAACAGAACTCGATCACCTATCACAATTGGATCCAACGACAGACACCTCGATAATGCCCTTCCCTCATCTGACCCTACCCCTACACTACTTCCAACTCCACTTCCATTTCCACCACGTCCCCCACCAAGCGCTGAACCAAACATCCTGTTCCCCAGCCTATCCAGACCAACCCCTGTTCCCGCTGATCGTGCCCCTCTCTGCCCATTCAAATAACTTCCAGAAAAACCTAGCTCAGCCGAACCAGCCGTAGCCGATTCAAACGTCGCGTTTCCAGCCATATCTCAAATCACCCCCAATGTTGTCCCTCTCATACATAGAATTCAACCATTAAACCTTAATTCTCAATCAATCACCTATCAAATTCAAAATTCAAATCATTACAACAGAATTCAAATGACCTAACTAGCTAACACAGACACATGAATTATCTATTATATAATTCATACTAATACTAATAAATAACCACCACCAAAGTGGCCTCGTGGTAAGGCACCTAATATCCTCACAAGAGGTCTAGGGTTCAAACCTCACTAGGTATACATTTGGGGGGGTGTCGAAAACGGTCACGGAGATTCCCCAGTTAGGCCGCATACATCTTAGTAAAAAAGACTTGCCCTCCCCAAGCAACCTAACATTTATTCATAATTTGGTCAATCCACAACATAATTTGATCAAATGTTAGCTAACATTTGTTCATAAAATACTAAATTAGGAAAAACTACTTAACTAAGTACACATTTGGGGGTGACTAGGGAAAGGGTCGGAAACGCCAAAAGGCTCACGGGGGATAACTCGGTTAGGCAGTGTACATCTGAGTCAAAGACTCGCGAGAAAACCTCATATGTTTCCTACCAATACTCATCAAGCAACTAGAAAACTATTACTTAACATTGCACAATTTGCGTACAGTTGAATAAAATCACCATAACTTAATTTAACTAACTAACTAACTAACACACACACACAAATATTGATCATAACTTGATTCATACTAATACTCATCAATCAACTACAAAATTAAAAACCGCACATGAGAGGATGTCTTTTCACTTAACAGAAACAATTCCTTTTATAAGCTTAAGAATAGGCGATGTAAATCAATTCAAATAGATAGGGAAGTTCTGAACCAGCAGCAAGCCCTTTCTCGCTATTCCTGATGATCAGGTTAGGCAAGCTAATCATGCCTGCTGCGTCAAATCGACGGGATCTAACCACCAAAACCTAAGGCGAATACGCGAACAGAAACACAATTTCCATACAGTTAAACAAAATTAACTAACATTCAACCATTAAATAACTAACTAGATTATATAATTCAACATATAATCAACCAATTCTACAAAATAAATGTATTCTTGTCGTAAGTTTAAGTCTACATAACTAAATTATCAAAATTCAGATCAACATAACTAAATTAAACTAACTAACAAAGAAACATTGTTCTTAACTTAATTCACACTAATTCTCATCACTCTCGCTATTCCTGACACGCCAAACCTTCATTGAACAGGAACAAAAATTCGACAGCATCTAAATACCTCAACCTAACGCGAATACACGAACAGCAACACAATTTCCGACAGTTAACCACTAATTCTATAACACGAATGTATTCGTGCCCTAGGTTTGACTACACATCAACTTCGACTTAATTCCTCAAAACCAAAATCCAAATATACAAAATTCAGATCAACGCAACCAAATTCAACTAACTTAACTAACCTGCACAATAACTAACTAGACTATATAATCAACCAATTTTTATAAAATATCACAATTCAGATCAAGTAACTGATTATCACTAATTCGATCAAAAATGAGAAAAGTTCCGTACAATTAAGTAACATATAATAATGAATTAACTGCTACATTGTGTAATTTGATTCAATTGTGAGTAATTTAATAAGATGTGTGCCCTAGGTTTGACTTTAATTGAGTGATTGAATTTGAAAGTTACCGATTGTGATTGTGTGGTTCCGGTGGTGATGAGTGGTTGTTGGGATTCCGGTGAACCGTGGTTGACGACGTCGTGTAGTTTGACGGATAGTTGCGTGGCGCACACGTTTTCTTTTTTGGTTTTGTTTTCGAGTTGTTTTTTTTTTTATATATTTGGGTGGGCTTTTGGGTTTTGAATGAGTGGTTGGGTTAATGGAATGTTAATTACTGGGCTAAATGATTTGTTTATACTTTTTCATGATTAACTTTTCTAATTCTCTTCTCTTTGTTTTTAAGATTTATAGACATTTTAATTACCAGTAACTAAAAGGTGAATCTGAAACTAAGGTTATTGATTTGGGTGGGCTTTTGGGTTTTGAATGAGTGGTTGGGTTCCGCGCCACCAACGGCGCCATCCCTTGGCGTACGCCAAGATGAAATTTTCTTTTTTTTTTCCCGTTGGCTGCTTTTACCATCTATTTTTTTAAAAATAATAATAATAACAATAATAATAATAATAATAATAATAATAATTTTTCTTTTATATATCATAATTTCATACAACTTTTATCCTCTCTACCAAACAATTAAAAAACTTCAAATATTGTAAACTTTCAATATGGATGGTGTATACGAATCCGATGTTAAAGGTGATTATTTGCTTTTGATGAAAGCTTATAAGTATCACCAATCGTTGCAACAAAAAGAAGCTCAAACTTCATACTCACGAAATCTCATAACCCGTGAATGTGATGTTGCAGAAGAACATTTGTTGGCTTACTATTTTGTCGATGATCCAAATACCCAGAGTACTATTTTAGGCGTCGATATCGTATGAGCAAAAACTATTTTTAGAAATAGTCGAAGTTATATCTACTTATAGTTCGGATCCTCTTCCCGAGCATTTTCAATCCTTTAGAGTCCGACCTGATGCAACAGGTCAAATGAGTACTAGTACTATTATGAAATACACTTTCGCCATACGTCAATTGGCATATGGAACAACACCTGACGCATTTGATGAATATTTACAAATTAGTGAACATTGTGCACGCGATTGTTTAAGTTGTTGTTGTTGTTATTATTATTATTATTATTATTATTATTATTATTATTATTATTATTATTATTATTATTATTATTATTATTATTATTATTATTATTATTATTATTGATTTGTACATGTTTGAGTTTTAAGACATTCAAAATTTATATGCTATCCATGAGAGGATTCATGGGTTCCCGAGAATCCTTGGAAGCATTGATTATATGCATCGGGAATGGACAAATGTCCGAAGTCATGGCACGAGCACTTTGTAAGAGGTGTTAAAAAAAAATACCCGGCATGCCTTTTTTCGGGTAGTGTGTTTGAATAAAGATCTTGAAGTTCTTAGTTGATGTTTTTTGTTTATTAAGAGGCTCTAAATCTGAATCTGAACCGCACATCTGAATCTGAATCTGATCAGGCGTAAATGTCTGAATCTGAATACAATAACACTTTTGTAAATACCCAGATCAGCCACATCACAATCGGAGTCAACTCCCCACCTCAGGTTCAAAACCAACTAGTACAGTTGTTAGCAAATAGGCCGGATGTATTCGCCTGAAAGCCATCAGACATGACTAATATTTCTAGAGAATTAGTCTAACATAGCCTAGGCCTAAACCAATACGCACTAGCTATTAGATAGAAAAGACGTAGTCTTTCTCTAGAACGATCTCAGGAATGGACTCTCAGGTCACATACCTAATTTAGACATGCATTCTACGGCCAGTCAAATATCAAACCTGGGTTTCAAACCCAGTCATGGTCAAGAAAGTGAACGGTACGTGGCGTATGTGTGTCGACTTCACTAGCCTAAATAAGGCATGCCCGAAGGATAACTAGCCCCTGCCTCGCATTGACTGGAAAGTGATGGCTGATTCGAATACAAAATTAAAAATTCTAACATTTAAAAATTTTCCAAGCCTTTTGTGTTGAGCAACAAACGACACAAGCTACTTGAAACCATTTTCGTGTTTGCATTAGTCCTTGTTTCTACTTGTACAAATTTGTATATTCAACTAAACGTTACTCATCCGTACGTATTATTATTATTATTATTATTATTATTATTATTATTATTATTATTATTATTATTATTATTATTATTATTTACTATGTGTATTATTGATTTGTACATGTTTGAGTTTTAAGACATTCAAAATTTATATGCTATCCATGAGAGGATTCATGGGTTCCCGAGAATCCTTTGGAAGCATTGATTCTATGCATCGGGAATGGACAAATGTCCGAAGTCATGGCACGAGCACTTTGTAAGAGGTGTTAAAAAAAATACCCGGCATGCCTTTTTTCGGGTAGTGTGTTTGAATAAAGATCTTGAAGTTCTTAGTTGATGTTTTTTGTTTATTAAGAGGCTCTAAATCTGAATCTGAACCGCACATCTGAATCTGAATCTGATCAGGCATAAATGTCTGAATCTGAATACAATAACACTTTTGTAAATACCCAGATCAGCCACATCACAATCGGAGTCAACTCCCCACCTCAGGTTCAAAACCAACTAGTACAGTTGTTAGCAAATAGGCCGGATGTATTCGCCTGAAAGCCATCAGACATGACTAATATTTCTAGAGAATTAGTCTAACATAGCCTAGGCCTAAACCAATACGCACTAGCTATTAGATAGAAAAGACGTAGTCTTTCTCTAGAACGGTCTCAGGAATGGACTCTCAGGTCACATACCTAATTTAGACATGCATTCTACGGCCAGTCAAATATCAAACCTGGGTTTCAAACCCAGTCATGGTCAAGAAAGTGAACGGTACGTGGCGTATGTGTGTCGACTTCACTAGCCTAAATAAGGCATGCCCGAAGGATAACTAGCCCCCGCCTCGCATTGACTGGAAAGTGATGGCTGATTCGAATACAAAATTAAAAATTCTAACATTTAAAAATTTTCCAAGCCTTTTGTGTTGAGCAACAAACGACACAAGCTACTTGAAACCATTTTCGTGTTTGCATTAGTCCTTGTTTCTACTTGTACAAATTTGTGTATTCAACTAAACGTTACTCATCCGTACATGAGTTGGCGCTAAAGTACATCTCACGTGAGGATTAATTCCCGTGATTTTATTTATTTATTTATTTATTTATTTTTGGCGAAAAGTATAATAATGATATTGATATGGATTTGAAAATCCATTTGAAATTACATATGATAGGTTCCAAGATGACAACCTTTGAATTACATTAAAAAAAACATGACATACACCCTAATCCATTGATGAAAGTGTACTAGTGCTTGAAACTTGAACTTGATTGTAGAGCTTTTTGAACTAATGAAAATTGAAAAGAAGAAACACCCCTAAAATATGATCAACCCAACAACTATTAACCCCAAACACTTAACCATAAAAAGGATGAACACCTCGTGAAAGACATGGAAACGACTCTCAGCAGAAACTTGAATTCGAAACCATACCTTTATCCACCAACCCGTAACATGTAAACGAATCTCAGCTTTTTGACATTTACTGCTCGGTTTAGTGTGGATAATTTAATGTTCTCGCAAGGGAAACATGCTTCTTTGCATGTTTTCCCGTCTCATACCTATCAAACTTAGACGTATGGTTTAAAACAAATAGTATACAAGAAGAATGGGTGATATAGGTAAAAATATTAACAAATAACTTCCCATGCTAAAGTGGTATAAGATAGGGGCAAAATAGTAAAAACTGCTACACCACCTTCATTTCCATTTTCGTGCTAAATCAATCAAATACTCTATACCACCTTCACACACTACACCCATTTCCTTCATTTCCATACCAATCATTCTTCACCAGTTACTCTCCCCTAGAAAACCACCAATATTTATTTTCCATGCTAATCATTCTTTACACCCATTTCCTTCACAACCCCCCCCCCACACACACACACACACACACACACACATATATATATATATATATATATATATATATATATATATATATATATATATATATATATATATATATATTATACTTAAAGTTTATCCCCCTTAATTTAATGTGCAAGGGGGGTTGTGCACAACCAAAAGTACCGTACAAACATGAAGTTGCATACAAAAATAAATACAAAAAATTTTGTTTATGATAATTAATTTCGAGGCTTTGGAATACCAAATGATAGAGAATGTAAAACAATTACAAATTCAATTTAGACTTGAATTAGCATCGTAAAAGAATAGCCATTAAAATTAGTCTTTTCATATAACCACACAAGTCTATAAATAACATATTTTCATTGCATCCGGAAATGGGTAAAAATCCAGCTCAACCATTCCTGTCTGATGTAGCTAAAGGTTTTCCAAGACCACTCCAAGAACAACATAGTACTGAAGCCGTGTGTTCCTTATAAGAGTACTAACCAGGTTACCATCTTTAGATGTTGACCAAACATGAACTGAACCAGCAGCAACATAATGAACCTCCCATCATCCACGAAGATAACGACATAACCAGAATGTGAAAGAGGTAGGTGAACAAAGATCTGGAAGTTAAGAGAATGCTTTATTTCTCTTTTCAATACTCACTTACCTCTTCCACTTCCACATGGCACACCAACTAACACAGATCTGTAACACAGCGAAGCGGGATAACAAAGCGTCACTGGAAAAGTGGAGCCTCACCGGGATATTGCAGGGTGGGACTGGAGGTCGCGGATATGATGGGATGTTGATACCGCCGCCATGATAGCGTCCAAAAAAATATATTCACACACAAGTGGATGTTTTAATTGCATTCACAAAGATGTCAATATGAGCTTGAGAGATTTGAGGAGGTTTTTTTTAGATCTGAAATGTGGAGAGGTTTTTAAAGAACTAGAGAGAGAACAAATAATTTGCACCCGTTAATGATGATGAAACGTATTGTAGAATTTTTAAGAAATGGAAAAAAAGTAAATACCGAGAACAATTTGATTGTGGAAGCAGCCAACGTGTACATTCAATTATCCAGCTCGGCATGATAAGTTGACAACCGTTTTTTATAATATTTTAGTGAGGTATAATGAGTTATGGAAATTATTTTATTGGTTTGTGGTAATGATACGTGGGTATTAATTTGATTATTATTTAGTTATGATTTAATTTGGTTTAAATAACGATTTGCTTTAGTACGTTTCTATTTTTTATTGCAATTTGAATCTTTTTCGAAAAGGAAGTTGTAAAATCGGCCTTGATTATTCATTGTCTCAAAAGTCAAACATAGTAGTTCAATGTATTTTAACTCTACTAACAAATACGGATACAAAATATGCCTCATTGTAATCATGATCTTAAAACGGTTATAATCAAAACAAAATGCTGGAAAGTTAGAAAAAGTTTATTTGCTTATCATTTTACTCAGGAAAATAAATTGGAGAAAATACCATTTTGTTATACGTTTGTCAAAATGTGAATGGAAAATAAAGTCACGTACGTGGTATTTTATTTTTATTTTTATTTTTTTGAACGGCGAGTTAGTAGTTAGTGATCCGAGCCCACAATGACATCCAATTAGGCAGTATGCAAGCCTCGGACCTTTCTCCTTAGGGGATAAACCCCACTCCTGCTTCTATTTATTTCGGGCCCCTGAAGGTTCATGGTGAGACTCGAACCTGAGACCTCTCCAAAGAAACCTCCCCAAAGTTACCCTTAGTGGCCAACTGAGCTAGCCCAGTTGGTTATTGATATATTTTAATCTATATTGATGTGTGTGTCAATGAATGATGTTAGGGTAATGTATCTTATTGGAATGGGCAATACTTTGTGTTTATTTGAGCTTAAAATATGATTGTATTTGTTGTGAACAAGAATTGAGGGAATGAATATTCTTCTTATTGATCAATAATGTCATAGATACAATGGGGTATATATAAGATAAACAGTAGGGTAAAAACCCTAATAGCTTACTGGGCCGTGGGCCTCTTATGGGCTATATGGACATCCACTAATAATTATCCATAACACTCCCTCTTGGATGTCCATATTGTTAATACGCTTAGGAAATGCTGCCTCATTAAAAACTTTGTCAGGAAAACCCAGTGGGACAAAACCATGACTAAGGACAAAAAGAGTGCAGCGCGTATTATCTCCCTCTGATAACTACATCACTTGATATAGGTCCACGAAATAATCACTTGAACGATAAGTGTCTTGTCGCCTTTGATGTAACATTTCTTGAATATGGCAAAGCATGATATATTATCTACATGCAATAGTTGGTATCTCCTTTCCAGAATTGATGTATGGTTTGAGGAAGTAGCCGCGATTGTAAGCTCTATCGAACGCTAGGAAATAGTGCCGCCACTTGTGAAAACATATCCAACTTGAAACCGATCATGGTAACTTAAACATATATCCTGCATCTGCAAAACTAACTAAACTTGTTTTGATGGGTT
>LBNU01005187.1:21659-40578 GCA_014162995.1 Artemisia annua | reverse complement strand
TTCTTTACTGCTGAAGCTACACTATTAGCGAAACACATATACACAATCAAACAACTAATGATATCTCGTAAGCAAAAGATCATATGACAATCCGTCACACATATATAACACATATATAACACAATAGTTTAATGATATTTCATTAGAAGTTTGTTTTATTTTCTCTATGGGACATAGCAAATACAGTTCAATATTTCTCTTAATATCCTTGTCAATTTGTTATAACTTTGTCATAGCATAAAATAGTTGACGAATAATTACATGTCCTTGTGCTTCCAACAATTAAAACTTTTTCAACCATAAGTAAATTTATTTATTTATTTCTTAGGCATGTCCAGACATAGCTTTAATTTATTATAGTGCTTGCGATAACAAATCATTTGGCAAAAATGTTTTAATAAAGAAATTCATATTTGACAAACAGGAGAAAATTAATAGTAGACACATCATGTTATAATTGTAAGAGATCACACTTCCTTTTTTATATAGTACAAATTGTAAATGATCAAAAACTACAAATAACTCACCATTTTACTCCACTTTAAAACTATGGCCTTGATATTTATTTGTCTTTCGCCAAGAAACCATAGTAAACTTATTAAAAGCAAAGTAAGATTAGCACAAAACAAAACAGAAGTTATTAAAAGTTTAATCATCATAACACATGAGAACATTGTGGTCTACACTTTATATATTTAGATCGTATAACAAATTTTCATAAATAGTGATAAACCTTAAAGTAGTTTGAAAATCAATATCCACATTAAAAAGTTTTACAGTGTTCAAGACTAAATTATTGCATAACAAAAGTCAAAATATATAATAAGAAAGTATTCTTTAAACCACATGTGCTCCACAATTACAACGACAAATTATCATTATAAAAACATACGTAGTATGTCTTAGGCTTTCATCTTCCCTACGTGACCATACACAAAGCGAATACTGAGCTTCTTAACAAATCTTTTATAAAATCTATACTAGTAACTTAGATTAAATCGTTAATTGAAGAATATGTTATCGAACACACGACTCAACCAATCGACTCTTTATATATGATTCTAAAGAGTTATTGCCTCGGTTAGTCCTTTACTTGTTCGTATTTTTATTTTTTTTATTTTATTTTATTATTATTATTTTTTTTTAGACAATAGTAATCATATTTAATGTATACAGACATATAATATTTCGAACAAAATAATCTATATAGGACATGAATAAGAGAAAACATAAGAATATAAATTACAAAGATATTGGTTTTCTATTTGTTATTCTTTACGATAATAATGATGTGAGCAAACACATAATAAGAATATATACATATAGTACTGTGACACGTTATGTTTTTAGTATGTTAGAAACGTTATGTATAATAATAGCACGTTATGTAAACTACATAATAATATCATAAATTTTTTTTAGCATACTGTCGAATCATCATTCTTAGCTGTCTTCTTTCAATTCTTAGATACTACGTATGTGTTTTATCCAATTTGACTCAAACAAAGTCAGTGCATCTAGTGTTTAATATTTTAACACGTCACAGATACATATGTAAAGATTCTTTAATAACTAAATATTATAATCTATTCACACACAGTAGTTCTACAAACAATTTTTTTTTAAGTTCATGATTCAGTATATAACTTACCAGTTAGCATACGAAAACAGTTTTAGATGTCGAATCATATATTTAAAGAGGGTTGAAGACATACCGGCGGTGGAAAACGAGAGAAAAAAAAACGAACCTAAAGCTTTTGAGCGTGCTGATAACGTGTTGTGAACAAGAATTGAGGGAATGAATATTCTTCTTATTGATCAATAATGTCATAGATACAATGGGTATATATAAGATAAACAGTAGGGTAAAAACCCTAATAGCTTACTGGGCCGTGGGCCTCTTATGAGCTATATGAACATCCACTAATAATTATCCATAACAGTATTAGCTTTTTTCGTACATTAACAAGGTTACTAAAGGCGCAAAAAACAAGCAGTTGTGTGATAAATGGGTAATCGTATTTCATTTTTTTTGAAGTTACCATTTATTTCATGTTTTACAATTACATTATTAATCAATAAACTCAATTTATTATGAAATTGATTGCACATTGTTAGTGACATTTGCGAGTAAAACATTATTTTTAATCAATAAATTCAATTTATTATGAAATCGATACAACATGTTATTTGCTAATATTCGAATTTAGTCAATTACTCAACAACATAATTCTTGCATCGCATATTACTAAAACATCACGCAATCAACAATAACAAAACAACTAATTAAACTCATTTATCTTTATAGCATTCGATTCTTCCTCACGAACACGGACCTTACTTGATTAAACAAATTATTTAACTTTTCAAGCAATACACGATGCCTCACTTGAGTCTTTCTCAAAGCATCTAGGGAATCCAAAGCTACACCACGAACACCTAAAGCTTCCATGTTCAACATCATGGTATGGTTCTTTGCCATTACACGCCTCAAAGTGCAAATGGATTAGTCATCTAAATATCAAGTCCACTAAAATAAATACAATGCAACTTCTCTAATAGGTATCTAAATACCATCATATAGCTATACAATCGTATGCATCAACATTACGAAAAAAAACATAACCACTCAACCAATAAAATACCATCATACACCTATACAATCGTATGCATCAACATTACGGATAAAAACATAACCCCTCAACCACCAGACCGTGCATCGCACGGGTTGATGGAAGCCTCGTATATATATATATATATATTAAATTTGAAAAATTTAATAAGAGATATAAAATAGTTATAAAGGTAAACAAGTAATTAATCAAGAAACAATTTAATTTAATATTGTTAATGGCTCATTCAATTTTGGTCTCCAATATTTTAAATTGGCAACTTAATACTCGAAGGTTGTTTTAATTTCCAGTTCTTGTTTTCTTCTTAACGTTGACCACACGTTATTTATTATTTATTTTTAATCAATGTTTTCTTTCTTTTATCTATGTTAGATTATAACTTTGAGAAATATGAAGATTAACAATGAATTAACAATAGATTTACGATTATAAGTGAAGAAAATCATATTATTATATATTTTTTTTATTGAATCATATATAAATGTGAATCGTCGAATTAATAAATCATTTAGGGCCCGTTTGGTTTGTAGACGGGTTTAGGATTATGATTTGGATTTGGATTATGATTTGGGATTTAGATTAGGATTTGGATTTGATGTGGGAGAGAGAAAATATATAATTTTGTATAATTTTATTATTATAAAAATTTATTTGATTACTAAAATAGTAAAAGGGCCCACCAATATGTAATTGTGTGGATATAAGTGAATGTAAAAATTAAATATATGACAAACAATAATAAAAAACGAAAAGCAGGCTTGTGTCAGTCAAAAGTAGCCTTGTGTACCCGGATTTGTATATCCCCTTGCATGTGGGGATGAGTCATACTTTTTAAACTTTCACTTTTCAACCAAACATATCATTTTTACTTTAAATACTAACCCTTTGGTCAAAAGGCTGAAACCAAACAGGCCCTTAATATTAAATCGGGAGTTAATTACATAAATGGTCACTGTGGTTTGCTGGAAATTTCACAAATGGTCACTGAACTTTTTTTTGACTGATTCAGTCACTGTGGTTTATTGATCTTACCGGTCCAGTCCAAAATCGTTATTTCAGTCAAAAAAACTGTTAAATCCACACACGTGACAAACATGTGAGGGCTAAATTAGTCTTTTTATTTTTCACCCCACTTTTCCACTAGGATACGTATTTAGGGCATTGACTTGTAGTCAAAATCCCTAATTAAGTGTATAAACACACATACGCATATAAAAAAAAAACACAATATCAAATCATTGTGAAGATCATGGATAATGAATGCCCCATTTGTCATTTTACCCCTTTGAAGGTTGTTACTTCTTGGACACCAAGGAATCCAGGAAGGAGATTCAATTGTTGTGCTAACATAGTAAGTTTTCATATTTTGTTTTCTTTTAATTTTGTTTTTCTTGATTTTGACCTAATTGATAAATGTAGCCAAGTTGTGGGTTTGTCTCCTGGTTTGATACCCCTATGTGTCGAAGATCTGTTCAGATCATTCCTGGCTTGTTGCAAAGAATGAACAACCTTCAAGAAACAGTGACAAGACAAATGAATCAAGTTCGTAGATTGAAGATGATGCTGGGTCTCAGTTGGGTCTTGTTTGTTGCCTACTATCTTAGTCATTGATGTTTTAATTCTAGCTTTTGGATGATGTGGTAAAATATTGTAATCCCAACCTTGAACCTATATGGAAGTTGTAATTCCAAATTTTGTACTTAATGAAATGCCTTGGTTGGTTAAATGTTGCTATTTATATTGGTTGTGAATGGTTTGCAAGTGGTGATGAAAAGTGAAACAAAAGTGCAAATGCAAGTTAAGTTGAATGTGAATGGGTTGTTTTGGTTAAATCCAAAGTGAAATGAAAACTCAGTATCCAAATGCAAATGCAAAGTAAAAAATGTATATGACTGTGAATGCAAATGTGAATGACTGTGAATGGTTGAATGCAAATGTATATGACTATGAATGTATATGACTGTGAATGCAAATGCAAATGTGAATGACTGTGAATGGTTGAATGTGAATGACTGTGAATGGTTGACTGCAAATGTGTATGACTGTGAATCCAAATGCAAATGCAAAGTATCCAAATGCAAATGCAAATGAAAACTCAGTTGAATGTGAATGACTGTGAATGGTTTTTAACTGTCAAATACAGTCTGCACACAGGTTCAAATGGAAATGCAGTCTGCACACAGTCAAATGCAAAGTATACACTAACACAGAATCCAAATACACTAACACAGAATCCAAATACAGTCAAATACACTAACACAGAATCCAAATACATAACACAGAATCCAAATACATAACATAGAATCCAAATACATAATGCACTAAGAAAGTCTGCATAAATCAAAATACTAAGTAGTAGTTTAAACAAAGTTTGCAGACATCACTTCCATGCTTTTATTCCACAGCCTTTCCCTTTCCTTTACCTTTTGTTGCTTCTTGGGACAGCCTTGATGCTTGTGAACTCCTTGTGTTTCTAGAAGGTGAGTCTAAAATGATGATACCTTGTGAAGACCTTGGTGTAGGTGAGCTTGGAGTACTTGGTGTTGGTGCTTTGGTGCCTTTCTTCTTTGTAGGTTGGTTTGTGCCTGTTTTCTTCTTGGATGTAGCACTTGTAGAAGATGTAGTGTTAGTAGCCTTATCCTTTAGTTTACATGTCCTTTGATTGTGTCCTTGATGCTTGCATATCTTACAAGTCACTGTTTTTCCAGCCCTACTAAGCTTGCCATTATTCACCATATTGTCCATCAATTCAGAGGCACTTTTCTTCCTCTTCTTTTGGGGTCTACCAATTGGAGTAACATAATCTGGTGGAAACAACTTAATTGGAGCAGTTGACTTAGGCCAAAACTCTGGGCTATCAACAGGGTTAATTTTAAAGCTATACATCTTTTTCCAAGTAGACAACCAATAACATGATTTTACCCAAGCTTCAGGTAGGCCAACTTCTATACCATTGTTACCCATGTCATTGATGGCAGCCACTGCATGTTTGCAGGGCATGCCTGTTAACTCCCATCTTCTACATGAGCATGTCTTGCTTGAAACATCCACTGTTAACTGCTCTCCCCAAGGTCCATTCACCTGATATTTCTTATCCCCATTCCATGTTACCCTGTATTTAGAAGACTCCTCTTTGATTACATTAAACAACCTTGCTGCATTTGGTGTTAGAGGCCCATCAGACTTGTCAATAATCCTTTGCACATTAACAATCTTCTTCATTAGATACTCTCTTATGAACTCTAAGCAACTTATAATGGGTTTATCTCTTCCATCAAGCAGTTGTCTATTTAAGACCTCACACAAATTATTAAGCAAGACATCACATTTTGCTCTCCCTGATACATAATAATTGACACTATTGTTACATTCTTAACAAATGACTGTGGAAACATAAGTTAAAGAGTACTCTAAGTTAATTGGTCAATAGTTGCATACCTGAGAAATGAGATCTAGACCAATGCTTGGGATCAATCTTTTTCAACCATTCATATGCATCATTGGATTCATTTTTCACCTCATCCATACGCCTTTCAAATGACTGTGGTGTAGTTGCTGTGGCACAATTCCATAACAGATTTTTATACACTTCACCTCTCCACTGCAACTTCATATTATCATAAATGTGTTTCAAGCAGAATCTATGCTCAGCACTTGGGAATACAGTAGCTAAGGCTGGAATTAGACCCTACAACAGTAAAGAAGAGTACATGTTTTTTAATTCTGTAAGTATAAACTTAATTAAGTAATCCAAGTAATAAACGTACCTTCTGTCTGTCTGATATAAAAGTGAAGTGTGACCTCTGATTCAAGTCAAGATCATCCCCTAAGCATTCAAGAAACCACATCCATGAATCCTTTGTTTCTTTTTCTACAATGGCATATGCCACTGGGTATGTTCCATTGTTTGGGTCAACACCAACAGCAGTCAATATCTGACCAGGCCAAGGTCCTGACAAAAAACACCCATCAAGCCCCAAAAGCTCTCTATTCCCCTGCTTGAAACCCTTTTTCAATGACCCTATACAGATGTATATCCTCTTGAATTGCCTTATGTTACTATTAAGGTCAATGTTGTCTCTCTCAACTTCCAGCTTAACAGTTGTGTCAGGATTAGATTTTTGTAATTCTGAAGCATATGTTTTCAATTGAGTATATTGCTGAGCATAATTACCAAAAATCTTATCCTTTGCAAACTTTTTTTGCCCTGTATGCTTTCATTTTGGAAACACCTAAGTGATATTTTTTTTGCAATTGCTCTCTGACAGCAGTGGTAGGTATTTTAGGGTTAGGAACTATGGATTCTTCAACATCTTTTGATAAAAAAGAGGCAGTGCATTTTTTGACCTCTCTAGTTTGAAGGCACTTATGGGTAGTGTTGTAAGTCTTAACAATCCAAGAATTATCATGTGGACCCTTTGAAATCCACAAAACCAATGGACAACCTTGCTTGTTATCTATAACAGGCCCATTATCTGACCCACTAGCATCTTTTATTTTTTTAACAGGCCCACTAGGTCCACTTGTATTATTAACAGGCCCGCTAGCTTCATTAGATTCACTAAAAACTTGTGTTTTTCCCCTGCATATAACCTTAACTCTTTTCTTATCATTCCTATCAATATGCAATTGTCTCATTTCCTCAACAGCTAGCTTAGAAACCATTTCCTTAATAAGTTCTTTGTTAGCTATTTTCTTTCCCACAAAAAAATTCCACTCAGAAGACATACCTGCAAGTGATCTTTCTTTTTTGCTTATTTTTCTTAGTGCCTTATTTCTTTCAACTTCAAGATCACCCTCCTCATCTGTTGCACTGTCAAAGTAGTCATGGTCTACTTCTACATCACTGCCTACATCAGCCTCACTACCACCAACAGATTCCACAATCTTGTCTATCTTATCCCTAAACTCATCCATGTTAACCTCAACATCATCTATTGGGTTCTCATCCAATTCATCGAAACCACTATCTTCATCCTGATGGTTCTTATTCCCACTAGATTGACCTATTTCTTTATCAACTCTAGGTTCAGCTGATTCAGCATTCAACTCACTTGAGTGACCAGTTAACTCAAGACTACTAAAAAAGGGGTCAAATTCTTGAGACATATCAATTTCAACTGGTAACTCATCGAAAGTGACTTTGGAATTCTTACCTGATTTTATAGCTATGTCCAAACTAGAAAGCCAAAGTTCCAAGTATACCTCAATCACCTTACACTTTCCTACATATTTTGCCAAACGTAAAATATCACTGTCACAAGCTAAGGGCATAAGTCCACTATCTAAATCCCTATTAGGTATTCTAAAGTGGAAGTACATAGCGTCTTCTTCTTTGTAACCTAACTTACCAAACATATCCTTAAGTTCAATTACTGAAAACACATCAATATCAACTCCATCATACCAAGAAACCTTACCATTCATATATCTCCTTCCAAAACCCATAGTAAAAAAACCCCCATGATGCAACTCTAATGTAAACCGTGTGGTTGACTTACCTGTAGAATAAATAAAAAATGCTAATTAATAAACAACAATAACTAATCAACAAGTATTTTCACATGTTCAATTTAAGAAAAAAACATTTAATTTTAAAAATCCCTAAAATTTATACCGTATGCTTTTTGAGGATCAAATGCATCTCCTTCTTTTCGTAGCGAACAATCATTTGGATAATCCAAATGTGGTTTCAGATTATTATCTATAAACAGAGTATCAAAAGAGAGGAGAGAAGTTGAATAGTTAGGTTTTTGTAATTTTTTTGTATGTGTATTTTTTAATCGACAGGGTCAGATATCAAAAGAGAGGGAAAGGTGAATTTCCCCATATACCCTCACGTGGTCCTCACATGTGTGGATTTAACGGAGATATAACGGAGTTGGACTGGGCCCGTAATAAATGCAAACCACAGTGACTAGGCCCGTCAAAAAAAAAGTTTAGTGACCATTTGTGAAATTTCCAGCAAACCACAGTGACTATTTATGTAATTAACTCTTAAATCGGGTATGAATTGTAATAGTTTAAATATGTGGATAGTGAATCATCGAAAAACTTTTTTAGTCTTTTAATTTTGAATCATATATGAATTGGTGAATCATTAAGAAAAAATGGTAGTGCTTTAATTGAATCATCTATGCATCATCATATACACATTAGTGAAGATTGTATCGTAAAAGTCTGATGAAAATTCTCACATCTTACTTTATGATGACGCCAAATTTTGTGAATCAAAAAGACTAAACAACTGAATCATGAATGAATACATGAATGAATGCATCAAAAATCTATTCATAAGGTATTGTGGTTATGCTTGTAAGATGGATATTAATAATTATTCTTTGATGTCTTTTCTTATGCTTTGGCACAATTAAATAAAAAAAAACCAAATAGTTGAATAAAAAACAGTTTAAGGTTCGTTTGGTATCCCATTTTGGATTGGGTTTTGATATGATTTTGTTAGATAATGATAAACCCGTAGGTATAATATTATTATTGACCACTATATATAATAGTGAAATCCTAGATGCCCTAAACCCACAAACCGGGTTTGGGCCTATTTATTCCCTAATACTCCCCCGCAGTTCGAGCAGCGAAATCGCGAAAGCTCGGACTGGAGTAGTAAACTAGAAAAGAAAAAAAAAACATAAACGTAACTTTAATCGACTCGTAACAAAACCGTACCAACGGTCGACTTTAGTCGACTGGTACCAACGGTCGGCTAAGTCGACTGGTAACAACACCGTACCAACGGTCGACTTTAGGGACTGGTACCAACGGTCAACTTTAGTCGACTGGTAACAAAGCCGTACGAACAATCGACGTCCGAGCTTTCGCGATTTCGCCGCTCGGATTGCGGGGGAGTGTTAAGTGTATATTAGTCATTCATTAGCTGTAATTTAGATTGGTTAGTGATAATCATGCATTTATTGGTGATTACCATGATTTAAGGACTTACCAAATATGTCTTATGTAATCTCCTATTTAAAGTCGATCGTCTGTATGTAACAAGCATGCAATAACAATCATTCTTATCATTTCACTATCTTGTATATTATTATCAATCTTACAGATTTGACACTTAAAAGGTGTTTGTCTGAAATCATAAAGTATATAATCGGTTCTCATACCCATGTTCAAGAATTTTGGCAAAAGTACGGGGAGTAGGATTTGATAATATTATGCGGGCCATGTTGATTTTTTACTTTGTCTTTTGTGTTTTTTTATAGTTTAAAAATACTTTTAATCATTCTTTTAACTTAAAAAATATTTTATTTTTAAATCAAATATTTATTCAATTATTTTATAATATATTATCTCTCCTACATCAAATCCAAACTCAAATCTTAATTTAAATTTAAATCCAAATGCAAATCATAATCCTAAACCTATCTACAAACCAAATGGGCCCTTAAAATACTATTTTATCTTTTTTTTCCACTCACTACTATATTAAACCATGTTTATAAAATCGAACAGAATCAGCTAAACCATATTACAAGTGATTTGAAAAACAGGAATAAAAATATTCTAAGCCACAAACATAAACTAGTGATATATTTTAGTTGTGTGATTTATTATAAACATAAACATATTTTATATGCAATAAACAAAATTATAAAAGTGTATGAAAAACCGAAAACTATAAAGAAAAAACTACCTAGCATCGTGCTGCTTGGTTTCTTGGCAGCTTTCTTTTTCTTCATTATCAGCTATCTTTCTAACCAACTGAACCAAAGACTTGTTTCAAGACTATGTATTTTTATTTATTTTTTCTTAAAGAGAGAGATATTGAGAATGGGTTTTGAAAGATAGAAATGTTTGTTTGTTTTTGTTTTGAAGTGTTTTTGTAAATAAATAAAGAAAGAAAGAAATGTGTGTTGTGGGTCAGTGCTCTTTTTTTCCGACCTGTTTATGCTGCAGCAAACGTGCTGTGTGTGACTGTACAAATTTTACTCTAAATGGTATATGTTGCAAAGTTACCTTAAATGGTAATCTTTTGAAGCTATTTTCCTTTATATATAGAGTTAATTGCATTTTTGGTCCCTGTAGTTTTGCCAAATTGTATTTTGGTCCCAAAAACTTGAAAGTGCAGTGATAGTCCCAGTCTGCATTATTGGCCTCCGATCGGTGTGAAATGACCAAATTACCCTTGTCTTCTTGATGACGTCAAATAATCCTGATATTTAAGTGTTAATTTCCCCCTATTATGCTCATTAATTCTACTTATTATATGGATATATACTTTTATTTCTTTATATTTTGTATCCAGGTTACAAATGAGCATAGGAGCTAAAGAGACGAGGAATTTGGAAAGAATGTGCTAAAGATAGACAAATTAGAGTATGCTGGATTACGGCGTAACATAAACTCTCAATTACACCGTAGCTAGGAATTCAAATATGAAGACCAAAGTCAACGTGGATCAAGAGTTACGGCGTAACCATATTAGTGATCTACGCCGTAACATATTCAAGTCTTCAAAGATTTTCTCGAATTGAAGGCTACGCCGTAACATAACTATAGAACTACGGCGTAGCAACGTCTACGAAAGTAATCCAAGATCTAAGAATCAAGCTACGACGTAACACACATGTAGACTACGACGTAGAAGAAACCCTAAAAATTGGAGTTACGGCTTAACACATCTTCAACTACGCCGTAACTATTCCATTAGGATAAGATTGTAGCATGATTACACTAGCTACGGCGTAACACATTTCTGAGCTACGCCGTAGGTATGATCGGGCCTATAAATACAACCCTAATTTCTGCATTTGTCATACAACTTTCTCACACACAAAGTCAGAGATCGTTGGGAGCTTTTAGGAGGCCCTTCCGCAGCAGCATACGGAGCCTTTCCAAGGGAGAAATCACGCCTAAATCACCATAAGTTTTAGCATTTCATCATTTCATTTACATTTCAAATATATGGCGTTTGTAAACATTATTTCGAGTATTAGATTTAATATGATAGGCTAAGCACCTCTGGTGATAGCCTAGTTATGATTCTTATATTGTGTTAATTATGTTTCCGCACTTTTCTTAATGCTTTTACGTGTGTGCATGCTTAGTTTATTTTAAAATCCTTTAGTTGCGGTAGTTTAAAACACCTGGTTATACTTGGTATGCTAGGAGAATTGTTTAACAAACAGAAATTTTTCAGACTAATTTTAATAATAGATATTTATTTATTATAGCTAATTTGGGCATTCCTATGCATAAATTGATATTTTTGAGCATTTCTGAGCATTTCGGGTATCTGTAACGCGTACTGTAGCTTACAGTCATCATTTAAAGTAGTCTATTTTTTATTCAGTAAATGCAAATTAATCAATTTCAGATAGTTACTGACAAGTTTCGTAATTTACTGAGAAGTTTCTCACATTTTCTGAAAAACAACGCTGCACGCGAACCGACACTACAGTACCTATGGTAAAAGTCAAGTAAATATATTTTTGAGTCAGTAATAACATTTTATAACATTTCTGACAAAAATGTGGCTAAAAACTTTATTTTACGTATACGTGTCCAAAAACGTCAAACCGGGATATTTCGGTTACATTTAAGCTTAAACCGACACACGATACACCCACGAGGATAAAAACCTTATTTGATCCCCCCCTTGGATCCCAAAAACCGGCCACCTACCTTTCTCCACTAATAAACACATGAAAATTGTAACACCCCAACCCGAGAAGGGCTAAAGTGTAACATTATGGAGTCAAATCAGAACACAAGCGAAACGGAGATACATTTCCAATACAAAGTATACAAAGGTTACAAGGGAAAGGAAAACTAAACAAAATACATAAGGGCAACAACAAAACTAAGCCCAAAACAAGTCTACTTCTAAGCGTCTCTAAGTCCAGCAAATGTCTAACAGGGTGAAGTCTTCTAAGCCCAAAAAAACAAAGCCTTCGTCCATTAACCCAGCTCTACTAAACCTGCCGCATGAAAAAAGAAATCGGCTGAGCTAAAAAGCCCAGTGACAATATATATAAACAAAACAACAAGATAAGGAACAAAGAAATATCCATTAGGGTGCATTGGGAAACAACAAAACGGTATAATAATGATGATAAAGAATAAGCACAAAGGTATAGATTATATAGCATTCACCACGACCAAAACAAAACAAAACAAAGTCTCATATAGTAACCATGCATGTCAACCCCAACCAATAATGTGAAAGACGTGTTATTAACACACATCCAATCACCAAACCAGATGTATAGCAAATCATATTAACCATGAGATCAACTTCCCAAATAATGGAAAGGCGTGTATTGCACAATAGCACCCAGTCACAAACAAAGTAGTAGCAAAACAAATCAAATCTAGGATGCATCCATACGCCCCCTACCCAACCAATTGCAGAGTCAAACAACAGGACGTGGTCAACATCACTCGAAAACCACACTGGAGTCATGACATTGGGCCATACAATGCCACGCCATGTTACCTTCAGACTAGAAACAAAATGTCGGTTATAATACTAAAGGGTCAGAAGCCAAATCAAATAACAATCAGTTCCTAGGTTAAATCAAAATATCATAACCAAGGTGCAAAGCAAAGGTTCAGGTCAAAGCGTTCAGAGTTCAAAATCAGCAGTTCAAAATCAAAGTCAAAAGCAGACAGAGCGTCAATATCAAAGGATAACTCACAATAGGTCCAAATATCAAAGATCATTATCAAAGGTCAAACATCAAAAGATCATATCAAAGGCTCAAATATCAAAGGATCATTATCAAAGTGTAATACCAACGTCAAAATGGAGAGTCAAAGCCAAGTCCCAACCACAAGGCTTCACTATCCCCAAGTTCCAAAGAGTCCCATAGTTCATAATCAAAGTCATAATGAGCAGTTTAAACAAAATTCAAATTAGCAGATTCCCATACTTGTTAACAAAAGCTCGTAGAACAATTCAATTTAAAAGAAGTATAACAAAAGCTCAGTTAGAACAATCTCCAAAAGATGACATTTATAAAATGATCTTAATAAACGATTCATTGAAATGTCTCTCAAAAATTGTCTTTATGAATTTAATAATCCCATAGCATAAGCGGCTTAAATCATATTAAAAGCCTTATAAATAGTTCTCCCTTTAAATGTCCCCATATCATAATTAATAAAAAGAAAATTTCACCTCCTATAATATCCCCCCAAAGGTACCAAAGTCTCACAAAGGTTCAAGTTCGCACAAAAGGTATCAAATGGCGTCATTAAGAGTTCAAACGAATCAACAATAGGATCGCAAATACCGGTTGAGCACATCAATCATAGGGCCAAAGTACGAAGATTCATAATCAGATCAAACGGAGATCATTTAGTACGATAAACAAATCAAAGACAAGTCAAGAGAGAGGAAAATGTGCCACTCTTACTGAAAGGTAACGAGAATATCTGTACCTTATCCAAAACACAAGCAAAGTCAACAATCAAGGAGAGATGGATCACTCCCGCCTCACCGAAAACCTAGAAGAGAATGGGGGATTTCGTTAATTAAAGGAAGAGTTCAAAATCAGTAAGTACCCATCTTTAGCTTATCTTTTTCCATTTTAGGTAACTTTTACCTTTTATTAGCAAGCTCCTCTTTCAGTAACTCAATTTAGTAATTTTTCCTGAATTAGTAATTTAATTACTATTGAAGGTTTATGATGGACAATTAAGTAATATTTAAAGGGTTAGATGATCAGACTTAGGATCAAAGAGAAGAAACTTAAAAATGAGAAGGATGAGAAATTTCTATAACTAAACATTAGAGATGCATCAACTTGAATTAGATGCATCCCTAATCTTTTAGATGCACTCTAGTCTATATTTTCTAGATAAAAATTAGATGCAAACACATATAATAGATGCATTTCATCAAGTTAGGCGAATCCTATGTATTTTTCGTTCTCTGCGTGTCAAATTTGTTGCTAATAGTACTTTGCATCATTTTTACTTCTAAATCACTTTCGAAACTGATTGGGATGCATATAAATGGATAGAGATGCATCTAATTTAAGTCGATGCATCTCAAATATGTGTTTATAATTATTTCTCATCCTTCTCATTATATGTTTTCTTCTCACTGGATCCTTACCCTAGATGATCATTATAATAGTTTAGGTTTTAAAATATCAATATCACAAAGTTTAGGGTCCAAAACGTAAATTATCAAAATTAAATATTTAAAAAGTCAAATAAAATTATTTTAAAGTTTATTTTATAATTTATATTAAGATAATAATTTTCAACCCCGTCGTTATAATTTTATATAATTTATTAACGTAGACACGTTATTAATATTTATGTCGTAACGACCCAAGATCTTACTAAATCATGTAAGACTCGTTTATAACCCGATATCGTTTCACCTCACTCATATCCACACGACCTATATTTAAATATAGGTCACACTCACCTTATTTCGAAACCAAACAATTCGTCACACCTCTTGTGACACAAAGCCAAATCGCAACCCTTTTTATTTTATGTAAAAACCAACGCATCTCTTTTATTTGAACAAATGCATCTTTTTTATTTACAACTCGAACACACCCCCTTTTTTTTTGATTGTTGGTCGAATGAAAATCAAACACAACCAACTTGTTTCCTTTATTTATACTAGACCGAATGAAACCCAAAAACATAATAAATCTTGTTCCTTTTTAGTTGTTGTGATCGAATTAAAGAAAAATACAACTCCCTTTGCCTCGTTATAATTTTTGTATACAAGATTTCATGTCAAGTTCCAAATAAAAGATGTATAGATCGATATGTACATATATAAGCATACAAGTTATCATTTTATTTGATTCATGTAGTGATTTATTTACCTATGTCATGTGTATAACATTTTATCAAAACCATTTGATCCATGTTTTGGTTAACAACAATTCTCAACATGATAGTACATAAAAGAAATCACAAAGGAGGGAGTAAATATATACCTAGGCTCGACAGGAAAACGACTCGCAAGGAAAAAGGATCAAAAGAATATCGAAAATAATTGCTCTTGAACTCCCTACGTGTACCACAATAATATACCCAATGAATCACAACACAAGCCTTGCTCTTGCACCACCTGTTGCTTGATCAGATGAAGAAGAAAGAACCAGGAAAAGAACTAGGCCGACACCCTTTTTTTTTGTTCAAAAGAATTTAGGTTTAGGGTTTTAAATAAAAAGCGTACATGTGTTTGTGCTATTTTTGTGTGTAAAACAATGCACCGGTCCCCTTATAATTTCTGTGGGTCGAATGGGCCAAAAGGGCCCAAGGAAGTTCATGGTTAATCTAAGTTGGGCCATGGCTTGGTTATATTGAATTTTAGTTGACGTGACAAAAGAAAATACCCAAAACAAAAGTCGACGAAGCGTTAATGGTTCCCTCGTATTTTATTTATGTCAAACAATTATTTTGGAGTTCTTAAATATTCAAGGATTTCTAAAATGACGTTTCGTTATCATTTTATGGATCTATGGTTACTTGTTAAATTATATTCGTTTTTATAATTACTTGTATCGTTACTTAGAAAATTTCGAATTATACGTAAAATTAGGATTGCAGAATTTAGGGTTTTACAACTCTTCCCCTAAAAAAAGTAAATTTCGTCCGCGAAATTGAAGTCGCAAAGATAGACGGAATCGTAGCAAATCGCAAAAGATCGTCACAATTATCCTCACGCTTGGGGAGGTTCTTCTAAAAAGGAATCCTTCAAAACAAAATAGTTTCTCATGACTCAATCAAGACAAAGTGGGTTCAGATTCCTCAGCAAGAGACAATTTGGTTTAATCTGGTCACAAAAGCCAATGCAACATATAGTGGGTGGTAGGTGAATATTCTCGAAATATCATATGTGATACGAACAAAATTTCAAATCGAATAACTATATCAAACAATAGAGAGTTATACCAGGAACATAAGATTTTTAATAGAGGCCAACAGGATGCAATTCAAGAATCCAAACTTATCCAGGTATCTAACGAACGAAACAGAGTAAACGTATAGGTAGAATGAACCCAAGGTCTCACTAATCGCGGATATTCGACAAAACATAGGTGCACCAAACTACGAACAGAAAAAGGAGTAGTTTAACTCGCACAAATTCAGACTTTAAGAATTTTAACAATAGAATGATCTTGTTTCCCAATACTTGATCTTAATGATCCAAAGATGGTTTCGGGTCACCCAGGGAAGGCACATCACAAAAAATTCCAATCAAAAGAATCACATACCGAATGTAACAGATGATAATCGTATCCCCTCAGAAGAGATACAAGGAAGATATGGGATTTGACGGATATTTCGTCCGTGGAATAGAAATAGACAAATCAGATGGGAGCATATCAAATTGTAGCAAACATGAGGGTGATATATGTGTTTAACTCTTCAGATTCTCAAATAGTCTCTTATTCAATACAACCTTTCAATGGTATTCTCATAAATAAACAGATCTTGTTTCTCAGAATCCAAAACCTCATATTTTACTCATAGCATATCGTAGTGAAACAGTTTCAACGGATGTGAAGCGTACATTTAGCATAACATAGGTGTACTCCTTTATGGTAATAGATCAAATCCATACTGACAGAAGCAAATAGTTTGATAACATCAAACGGCAGAAAGCTCTACAACAGAACCTAAGATTCTTATCAGAAGCGTAGAGGTCAACAAAGGCATGTCGAGTATCCAAATGTATCAAGTCGTATAACGATGAAGGCAGATCAAACGTAAAGATCGAAAGGATCCTAAAGTCTTACTATTCGCAGATCATCGCAAACGGAAATAGAAATCTAAGTCTCCACTAAGGCAGTTCTCAAGACATCCTATGAACACAACAAGTGCACGTTATATGATGTAAGTATTATCACGTTGGCTAGACGTCATAATACTCGCATCATATAAATATGCCTTCATGATGATCATACTTTATCTCAATCAGTGAATCAAATCTATAAATCCACCTATTAGTCCAATTAACTCCTGGGTTAGTCCTATTCAAAGATCAATAACGAAACGATGTCGAAGAAACAAACGAAGCTTGGAAAGACGTAACAAAATCAAACAATCATCATCAGAAAGAAACATGTCGCTAAGGCATCAATTCCTCCATCATAAGGTTCGTTTCAAGAATTCGTCTCTTTAGAATCTTCTTATATCCGAGTAGTCAGTCTTCGTCCATATTCCAATCTGAGAGTGAAACGAAATCATCATCTTGGGTTAGGTTCCTCAAGCCTTCTGTAGTTTCTTCTTGGCATGTGATTGAGTAAGGTGAATCTCTGGCACGATCTTCAATCTCCTCATAATCCAGTCTGCTTCCACTCTCAATTCATCTTAGTACGACTAAGATGAATAGGGAAGTGAGACTGTATGTTCTTCATCAGCTCCAGGTTCGCCGTCTTGACCATGTTCCTGCATTCTGCTCATCCACTCTTCTGTCTTGCGAGGTATGTCATCAACTCTCCAGGGTAGTTACCATTGTCTGTCATCTTCAGGTTCTATCCAGTTCCATCCTCCGGTGGGAAACTTGGTGGTCAACAAGAATCATATCCGAAATTTCAAGGTGCCAAAACATAATTCACACGAAAATGTCCATCTCTTGGTGGACAAATAGGTGCAAGAGAACTTCTGAATCGCGAAGATAACGCACGAGTCTCTAGAGCAATAATGATAGCAAACGTTTAACGATCGGAAATCATAGTAGGGAGTTCAAAATAGTTCAAAACACCAAAGGTGAGACATCGCAGAATAGTCGTCAGCATCTCGAATGCTTTAGCAACCGATTCCATATCAAAATTGAATCGAAGTTGGCTTTCCAAAGAAAGGCAAATTAACATAGCAGATTTTATCGTTCCAAGTGGAAAGAAACATTCTTATACCCATGGTTAAATACCACAAGACTCCTCATGGAAACAAAGATGCATAAAACAAAATCAAATAACATCGGAAAGCTTACAGGGAATCTACCAAAAGCAAGATATGAACAGAGAGTGCTTCAAGCACGTCATCATCATATAGATTCTCAGAACGCCCAGAGAGATATCAAAAGGATCAACAAATAGATCAGAGATCAAAGATAAAATCAAAATAGCGTTATGCATTACAATGCAATCTTAAATGCCTTCCAACTAGTGGTAAACTTAGGTGGTGTAAAATCTCTAACTCCAAAAGGATGATTCCAAAAAGGCATAGCTAAACGTAAGGCACGAATCAGAGTAATGCGGAAGCAAAGATACATACGAAATCTCTTAAAGTCTACCCATTCCTTACGGGTCAAAACTTAAGTTCATATAGGG
>LBNU01005187.1:0-11105 GCA_014162995.1 Artemisia annua | reverse complement strand
AAATTAAGTGAATACTAAGCATAAACTAGAGATACAACGCTTTTAAACTATCTAAAATAGCAACTTGAGTCCTTGTAACTTTGAGGTGATGTGTTGACGAGCTTTCCAAAGGTCTTCAAAAGCATAAAAGTGATCACTTGATCGGATTTAGAAAGTTAAACTTCATAATTATATTTGAGCTTTGATTAAGCGTCTCTTTTACTTTCTTGAGCCTTTGAGGAATAATTTGTCGTCACGGGCTTTTCACACGCAGATTTCATCTTTCACTTGACTTTCAAACTCTTTTCCACATCTCGTGCTCGTTTTGGGCTTTTAGGTTGCTTTTCATGTTGTTTTTGCAATATCCTTACCTGCACAGTCATAAACACAAAAACACGATATCTTTGGCTTTGAACGTTAGTTTTTGGTCTTATAATAGTCTAATAATGGTGAATAAAAGGTATGTGAATAAGCACATACCATGGTGTGGATTATATCTAAGTCTAATGTCACTAATTAAAACTAAACTGAAAGTAGAAATGATTGATTGATTGTTTGAAATGAAAGGAAATTAAAAACGAAAGCGAGTAAAAGTAAAGTTATGAGTAGTAGGAGAGAAGTGTGCTAACCTAATTAATCCTCCTATATCGCTTTTAGTCATGTTTCCTATTAAACTAATCTCATGCTTTAGGTGGGGCAGACATATATCACTAGGTTTATATGGTCAAGTTCCCTAGCCTATCTCCCCCGAATCCTACCAGGAACTACAGGCACTACCCCATGCTAGTAAGCCGATGTACGGTAGACGGGTTTGAGTCATTAAGTGCCACTACATGCTAGACTTATCTTAAATGGCCCGTTGTCACGATCATAGGCCATTTCTCTAACTTCTTAAGTACCTCCACTTGCAAGGTGGTCCTATGGTCAATTCTCACGCAAGGCAGTATGGTCAGTTGTCATCCCTCCCATTTCCTTGCAATCTGTCAGGCTAGTGTCCTACGGTCAATTCTTCTAGCCTACTAAATGGATTGAGGTATCAAGTCAACCACATAAAGTGTAACAGATACAAGCAAGCTTACAATACTACCGAAACTAAAGGTTCTAAAGATAAACTAAGCATGCACACACGTAAAAGCATTAAGAAAAGTACGGAAACAAAATTAAAGCAATAAAGGAATCATAATTAGGCTAGCACCAGAGGTGCTTAGCCGATCATATTGAATTGAAAACTTGAAATAATGTTAATACAAGACATGAATTCGAAATGTAAAATTGAATATGAAATGCTAAAACTTATGGAATGACGCGTGATTTCTCCCTTGGAAAGCCTCCGTATGCTGCTGTAGAAGGGCCTCCTAAGAGCTCCCAACGATCTCTGACTTTGTGTGTGAGAAAGTTGTATGACAAAATGCAGAAATTAGGGTTGTATTTATAGGCCCGATCAGAGCTACGACGTAACTAAGAAATGTGTTATGCCGTAGCCAATGAAATCTTATCCAGATCTGATGGTTACGGCGTAGTTGATGAAATGTTATGCCGTAACTCCAATATTAGGGTTACTTCTACGTCGTAGTCTCCATATGTGTTACGCCGTAGATAAATTCTCGGATATAGGATTACTCTCGTAGTCATCGTTACGCCGTAGTTCCAAATTGGAGCTACGTCGTAAGTTAGGTAATGAGCTTGGACTACTCTCGTACACGTTGCTACGCCGTAACTCCAGAGTAATGTTACGGCGTATTCTTCCCTTCTGAAGATTCATTATGTCTTGAATATGTAACGAAGTAAACCATAGTTTTGGTTACGCCGTAACCCTTGGTCAGCGTTGACCTGGTCTTCTTAATTGAACTCCTTGCTACGGCGTAATTAAGAGATAATATTACGCCGTAGTTCTTCCAGCATACTTGTATTTGTTTGTCTTCATACATTCTTTCCATTTTCCTCGTCTCTTTAGCTCCTATGCTCACTTGTGTCCTGGATACAAAATATAAAGAAATCAAAGTATATATCCACATAATAAGTACAATACATGAGCATAATAGGGAGAAATTGACACTTGAATATCAGGATTATTTGATGTCATCAGTTTTTAATGCATAAGTGACTATTAAGGAGGCCATGATAGGATACTAAACGTGTTGTCATAGGAAGCATTATAGAAGCTTATAGAGTTGGGGAAGGACGTACACGCCCCCACGACTGGTATTAAGGAAAACAATCCTTCATCCAAACAATTATAACAAACCAATTAATTAATAAGAGATAGCTAGGGAGTAGTGAAATCTAAGTAAACACATTTTTCACTATAAGAAGTTCACCACTTTTACTTTTCTTGTTTATTTTATTTTAATTGCATTAGTAGTTAATTTGGGTTAGTTGATTAGCAACTAATTCCGCCCACTCTTCCAATACCCGAGATATTTTACTTGCTTTCATAAAAAATATAAAAATACAAAAAGAATCATCCCTCACCTTTAGACCTAGTTCATGTAGCTTTCAATCCTAACGACCCTATTCCCCTAGAGAACGATCAATCCCCCGGTAATTGCCACTCAATATACGATATCGGTCAGGTACACTGCCTGGTAGGGATTGCAAGCTTCTCAAGATTCCTTGAGAAGTAAAACCTTTTGCAAGGTCGCAAAACCACGCATCAAGTTTTTGGCGCCGCTGCTAGGGAATAGTTATTGTTTAGGTTGAATTTTATTTTTATTAGGTTGATATACGTAGGAGCAAAGTACAAGCTCGAACCACGAGTATCGTTGTCCCAACGAGCGTTGAAATTGATCTAGTCACTCAAGTCGTGAGTTATGTGAGATGAATGGGTTGAAAAGTTTTGAATTTGTTTTAGTTATACTACAAAAGGTTTGCATAGAGTTTAAATGAAATAAAGGACGGTAAGAAAAGAAATACGTTTAACTATGAAAGAAAACATGAGACTAAGTAAAGCGAAAAAGAAATAAAAGTTTAAACTTAAGAAAGAAATAAAGAAAATGTTTTTGTTGTTTTGTATTTAATGAACGAAAGAAAATTAAACTAAGTTAAAAAGTTTAAAAGAAAATTCGACAGAGTAACGGTAAGAAATAAGTAAAAGAAAACTCCACTCGATGAACGATGGAGTACCAATAAGCCTCGCTCGGCTCAATAAACAAGACACAACAATAAAAGACTAAGACTCGAAAACTAAAGAAAATAAAAAACAAAACTCGCTACACAAGAAAAATAAAACTCGCTATGTAAAACTACGGACCAAACTCGCTATGCTATAGGGAATGTAACCAAACTCGCTAGACCTAAATGAAAAAGGAAACTCGCTAGACTCTTGTGTGAACCCAAACTCGCTAAGACATGAAAACCTAACTCGCTATTCTAAACTAAAATCTAAACTCGCTAAGGCTATGAAATCAAACTCGCTACACTCTTTGAAAAAGGAAACTCGCTAAGCTAAACTAGGAACCCAAACTCGCTATGGCACCAAAAATGAAACTCGCTAGGGCAGAAACTAGGTCATACTCGCTATTCTAGCCAAGATCAAACTCGCTAGACACAAAAGAAGTAGCATACTCGCTATGCAAAGAAAACCATACTCGCTACTAAACCCTAATAGACTCCAAACTCGCTAGTAAACCCTAATAACCTACTGGACATATTTTTTACGTGAAAATTTTAAAAAAAATTAATGAAAACTTATTTAAACTCAATATTAAGCAAGACCAATACTCAAAATAAGCTATAGAAAACACAACTAATCNAAGCTTGAATAAGATGAAAAGAAGATGCAAATAAGCAAGGAAATAAGCAAAGTAAAAGACTTGGACATGAAAATAAAAAGCTTGTATTAAAACCTTACACTACAACATGAAAATAAACTAAATTCTAAACAAAACTCTCACCACCAGACTAAATGAGGCCATGGGGTGGTATTTAAGGGAGTCTAGGTGACTAATCCCTTGTTTTACATATTGCACTTAGCCCCTTAGTCTTTATAATTTTGTTCATACAAAGCATAAACTAGAGATACGACACTATCTTAACTTTCTAAAATACGACTGTAGTCCTTGTAACTTTGAGGTGATGAGTTGACGAGCTTTCCAAAGATCTTCAATAATGTAAAAGTGATCACTTGCTCGGATTTAGAAAGTTATAGCTTCATAATCATCAATGAGCTTTGATTAAGTGTCTCTTGTACTTTCTTGAGCCTTTGAGAAATAATTCATCTTCACGGGCTTTTCAAGAGTAGATTTCTTCTTTTTCTTCTCTTTCAAACTTCTTTCCACATCTCGTGCTCTTTTTGGGCTTTTAGGTTGCTTTTTGTGATGTTTTAGCAATATCCATACCTGCACAGTCATAAACACAAAAACACGATATCTTTGGCTTTGAACGTTAGTTTTTGGTCTAAAATAGTCTAATAATGGTGAATAAAAGATATGTGAATAAGCACATATCATAGGTCTACTCATTAGATTCCTATCTAGTGAGGTTTTTATTTTCTTTTTATTAGGTTTTCCTTAGTCTATCTTTTTCTTCCTGCTCTTGTTTGTGATTTCACCCGTTTGTTTGATGAATACTATCGATCATTTAATCCCTGTTATTCGTGTCTTTCGCCGTAGAAACTTTCAACTACCCGTTCTGGCCCTTATTGTAGTAGACGAGAACCCACCAAATTTGTCATCCGACCATCACTTCAACAACAATTCTGATATGGATGAATCTGACCACGACACTGACCATGAAAATGGACATTTTTATTATTCAGATTCTGATGAGGACCTAGGTGATGGCGAAGTTATTGATGATGTTAGGAGAGTAGAGGAAGATGATCCTCTTAGGTATGTTGACCCTAGGACAAAGATTGAGAAATATAGTCTCTTTAATATGCAATTTCATTGTAAGATCGGATTTAGGAGCTTTGATGCTTACCTTAACTCATCTTTACCAATGAACATAATTTCGCATAATGAATATGACAAAATGATGGTAAATGAGTTAGAATACGAAGGAGATAATATTGTTGCTAGGGCAAAAATATTGCATGTGTTTGTTGGAAGCTTTGTTTATTTAGTTGATTTTATAGTCATGGAGAATCTAGGAGAGTTTATTGATGATAACTTAACCCAAGTCATGTTTGGGAAGCCCTTTAAAAGGCTAACCAAATTAGATGAAAATTGATGGAAGGGTTAATTACATTCTCAGATGGAGACGAGGATTTTGTCTATCAAATGCCCCATGCACACCCTAGGTTTAAGGATTTTTCTATTGAGAGATGTAATAGACTTCCCCCTCGCGATATGTTAAGTGAGAAGGATAAAAGGAAAGGGCTTAAATATCCCCATGAAAAGAATAAGAGATATTATCGCAGATGTTTAGAGCTAAATGATAACAATAAGAAAGATGAGGCAACGATTAGTTGGCTTGATACGCGGGATTGCGACCACGCAACAGGTTTTACCTCTCAAGAGATCTTGAGAAGCTTGCAATCCCACCAGGTAGTGTACCTGACCGATGTAGTATAGTGTAGTGGTAAGTACGGGGGATTGATCGTTCTCTCACAGGGAATAGTGTTCGTTAGGTATGAAAAACTACTCTAATAGGTCTAAGGATGAGGGATGATTATTTTTGTATTTTTATATTTTATAAAAGCAAGTAAAATCTCGGGTTTGAAGGATTGGGCGGAATTAGTTGCTAGTCAACTAACCCAAAAACTACTATTGCAAATAAAATAAAATAACAAGAAAATAAAAGGTTGTGAAACTTATATGGAGACAAGTGTGTTTACTTAGATTTCCTTACTCCCTAACTATCTTTTACCGGTTAATTAGTGTGTATTAATTGCGTGGATGACGGGTGTATTCCTTAATACCATTCGTGGGGTGGCGTACGTACTTCCCCAACTCTATAAGCTCCTACTTCACTCCTATGTCGAGCCTGCTAGAAGCTCCTAACATGGGATCATTAGAATTCGCTCATGCATTAAATACAACCATAAAAACCTAGTACGCATTGGTTCATGTTTCTTAAGACGTTCAAGCAAGTTACCGTATAGGAGGTTAGCCAGTTTTCTTAAGCCTAACATCGATAAACAATCATCCAATACAAGTAATAACACACCAACAACCAATAATCAATAGTTAGGTTTCATTAGATCTAAGCAAACACAAGATAAATCTAGCCTAGCATGTTAATTGAAAGACAAGCATAAGATATAATTAACCAACACATAGACATATTGATTAATTTGAATGGAGACTTATCTTTAATTGAACATGGAGGAATCAAGGGTGAAAAACCCTTGAAAAGGCTGACAAAATCGTCTAGGGTTTGTTCCCAAAATTTGCACACTAATGAATGAAAAATAGAAATGTATATATAGAAAATACACTCTTACGGCGTTAGCTTATACGTCCTGACGCCGTCAGCTCGCCGCCATTAGGGTTCTCGGATGGCCTGGATCTACTTCTGACGCTGTCACTTGTAAACTTGCTCTGGGCCGTCACTCTTTAGCATTACACCTGACGGCCTAGGATTATTAACACCTGACGCCGTCAGGTGTAAACATCACATTTTCTTCTTAGGGCTTCATGTATAGTTAGAATCCACTCCTTTTTCTTGGTTGGCTGACGGCGTCACCTTGTGACTCTGACGCCGTCAGGAAGGATTTCCTGCATTCTTTTGAGACTTTATCGTTTTCTTTACTTTATGCTCCAAAAACGTCCAAAATGATGTGTTTTCCAGAATTCTTCTCAAAAGTACCTAAAATGACAAAAGGAACGATTTAGGGCAATATTTGATCATATTAACATGAATTAGGGCTTAAATGACCCCCTAAAACGGGTACACTTTTCACCTAATCATGGCTCACGCTCGGATACGTGAGCATTAGTAACATTAGGTAAGTGTGACTTTGAGTCTAGCTACAAGACTCGTTAATAAAGAAAAGCACTTCTTGAGAGGCAACCCAAGCTTTTTATTTGTTTGTTTGCTTATTTGTTTTTATTTGTTTCCATATGCGTATTTCATTCGTATTGTTTATTGTTCATCTATCAAATATAAATTGTGTAAATGCTTTATTTTGTTTTTAACCTCGTCTTAATTACATATAAAGGTATTTTGCAAAAGATATGTGTAAGGGAAATCCAGATTTGTTTTAAAGAACGAATTGAACATGAACGATAACAATAAGATATAGACATGCATATTAGTATCTGTTTGAGTTAAATGCTTGTATCGAGTCACAATGAATGTTTTGCAGGATTCAAGGAATTAAAACATAGGTTTTTCTAGAAATTTTCCGGAAACAAAATATAAGAATTCTGTCAGATTACTACTGATGGCGTCAGGAGTTACAACCTGACGACGTCAGATGTAATTTTTTGAAAATTTTCCAGGCTTTGTTTTTCTGCTGGAATTGTAAAATTTCGTAAAATCTATAATTTATAAACTCCAGGAATCTGCAAATATTCATTCCACAAGCATTATATCTTTACTTGCTTTCTAGGATTTACTATTATATAGAGTTTACCGCTGATTTTACGTGAGGTTTTCATGTTGTTTTCTTTTCTTAGTTATTTAACAGGTTACATTGGACAAGAAGATGATTACATTTCAGGAGTGAAGCTTTGCATGCTCATTTTCTTGGAGGAGGATTTAACCTTGTTACCACCTCATTCACACTGAGCTAATCAGGGGTTTGTTTCAACTTTTCATTTATCTTTACTTTATTACTTTTTAAGAACATTGGGGACATTGTTCAACTTAAGTGTAAGGGGGTAAATGAGGATGCCTTAGAGATTACAATTGCACTTGATTTTTTGTTTTGTTTAATAGTAGACGTGTAATAAAATTAAGAGAAATATCTGTTAGGGTAATTTTAGCACCAAATTTAAAATTTTTTGCAACATTTAGGAGTGAAAGTTTAGTCTTAATAAGTGTCTCATGGATAGGAGTTATATGACTAGCACAAAAACAGTATCACTAAAAAATTTCTACCCCAAATATGTGAGGTTCGCCCCTAGATTTGTTAGGAAAAACATTCATTATTAATGCTTGTGAGTGTACCGGTAGTACTTAGATTCTAGAACTTGCGTCAGCGATGCATCCCGAGACCACACGTGAGACTACATTCGTGTAGTTAGGATTTACTACTTGATAAGCGGCGTTAGGATAACCCATGTTTTAAGCCTGTTTTTATAATTACATTGACTTCATTGGTCAAGTAATTTTCCCACACCTTTGCGATATACTCATTTTTAGTACACGATACCCCTAGTACACCGCTCAGAGCCTATCTTTTTCGTTTCTAACTTTAAGCATTTGATGAGACGAAAAGTGTTACGCTTTTAAGGGGTCATTTAAGCCTTAATTCGTATAAATGTGATCAAATATTGTCCTAAATCGTTCCTTTTGTCATTTTAGGTACTTTTGAGAGGAATTCTGGAAAACAAGCATATTTGGACGTTTTTGGAGCATAAAAGTGAAGAAAACGACAAAGTCTCAAAAGAAGCAAGAATTACTACCTGACGGCGTCAGAGTCACAAGGTGACGCCGTCAGCATACATTGACAAAAGAGTGAAAACCAATTTTCAAATGACGGGCCAGAAAGATTTGGAACTTTTACACCTGACGCCGTCAGGTGTTATACGGTGTAGGCCGTCAGGTTATAATTTAAAGAGTGATGGCCCAGAAGGAAATAGAGAGTGACGGCGTCAGAAGTGGATCTAGGCCATCCGAGAAACCTAATGGCGGCGAGCTGACGGCGTCAGCCTCTATAACCTGACGCCGTCAGAGTGTAAAATCTATATATAGTTTTCTATTTTTCATCCATTAAAAGATGGAACTTTGGGAGAACTTTTGCACCAAACCCTAGAGAATTTTCTGTACTTTTAGGGTTTCCAACCCTTGAACCCTCATGCTTAAATAAAGGATAAGTCTTCACTTCAATTCAATCAATATGTCTATGTTGGGTCTGATTTTCTTTTTTGCTTGCTTTTAATTAAAGCTTGGGCTAAATCTTCTTGGTTTGCTAGATCTATAACCGTAGACTATTAATAATTGGTTAAATTATTGTGTCGTGTTTGTTGGAGATTGTTCCATCAAAATGTTAGGCTCAGAAAACCTGGCCAACCTCCTTATGGTAACGGAGTGGCTTTGAACGCTTGGGAACATGTACCAATGGCAACTAGCCTATTAAGGTAGTATTTAACGCATGAGCCACGTTTACAACCTATTGCTTGTTGTGCCGTGCATTTGGCAATAGGAGTGAGATAGAGCTCGAGATAAATTGGAAGGATAGTATGTTCACTCATGGAGTTATTAGGAATACACCTTCAATACACACATACATAACAAAAAATAACCCCAGGTAAAAGATGTATAAAGGGAGTAATTGAAGTCTAAAAAGTAAACACACTTTCTCCATATGTTATTCACAACCAAATGTTAGTTATTTTATTTTATTTGAAATAGTAGTATTTTGGTTATTGAGCTAGCAACTAATTCCGCCCACTCCCTTCAAAACCCTTGGTGTAATGAAACTGAGCACTGTTCATGGTTTTGCTTGCATAGTGTATAGGCCGAAAATATTTGTCCTTTCGTTGCCCCAGGACTGCCCCAATTGCAAAGTCACTTGCATCACACATTAATTCAAAGGGCAAATCCTAATCGGGGGCAACTAAAATAGGAGCCTCCGTCAACTTCTTTTTAAGGGTATTAAATGCTTCAATGCACTCATTGGTGAAAATGAACGGGGCTTCCTTTTCTAAAAGGTGAGTCAATGGTCGGGCTATTTTGGAAAAGTCTTGTATGAAACGTCTATAAAAGCCAGCATGACCGAGGAAACTTCGAATTCCCTTGACAGTCGTGGGATGAGGTAATTTTGCGATAACATCGACTTTGGCTCTGTCCACCTGAATCCCGGCTTTAGAGATTTTATGGCCGAGGACTATACCCTCTTTAACCATAAAGTGACACTTCTCCCAATTTAGAACTAGGTTAGTGTCTTCACACCTTTGGAGCATTTGTTCTAAATGGGAGAGACAAGACGAAAATGAATCACCATACACGGAAAAATCATCCATAAAAACCTCCATTGTCTTCCCGATCATGTTTTGTAAAATGGCGGTCATACACCTCTGGAACGTGCCTAGGGCATTGCATAAGCCAAAGGGCATACGTCTATAGGCAAACGTTCTGTAGGGACAAGTAAAAGTGGTTTTCTCTTGATCGGGAGGATCAATGGGGATTTGAAAATAGCCAGAAAAACCATCAAGAAAACAATAAAACTCATTTCCTGCAAGTCGTTCAATCATTTGATCCATGAAAGGAAGCGGAAAATGGTCCTTTCGAGTTGCTTCATTGAGCTTTCGATAGTCGATGCACACTCTCCAACCGGTTACGAGACGTGTGGGAATAAGCTCATCATCATCATTCGTAACGACAGTCATACCACCCTTCTTTGGCACACAATGGACCGGGCTAACCCATGAGCTATCAGAAATTGGGTAAATCATCCCAGCGTCGAGTAATTTGATTACTTCATTCTTGATCACATCATGGATTTTTGGGTTAACCCGTCTTTGTTGTTGGATGGACGGCTTAGCATCGTTTTCAAGTAAAATCTTGTGGGTGCAAAAACGAGGGTCTATGCCCTTGATGTCGGAAATATGCCAAGCGATGGCATCTTTGTGTTTCTTAAACATATCAACGAGACGGTTCTTCTCCTCATCTTGAAGGTGTTTAGAGATAATGACGGGAAGTTTGTCGGTTCCTTCTAGAAAAGCGTATTCAAGATGAGGAGGTAATTCTTTAAGCTCGAGTTTTGGAAGTTTTTCTTCAGATGGCTCGACTTCTTTGACTTCTTTGACTTCTTCCACAGAAAGTTTCTTCGGAGGGAGAGGTGAAAAAGGATCTTCATTCAAAAGTTGTTCCAGCATATGAATGTCTCCCTCCGGATCATAATAAGAATCATCATCATTGCCAACAAATGAAGATGTATCTATGGAGAAAAATTCATCGACTTCTTCCAAAAAGAGGAAGTCACCTCCTTCAAATGGAGTGAAGGAAGGGAAAGAGTCGGCAATTATGGGTTGAGAGGTAGGTGAAGAATCATCAATAAAGGGTGAAGGGGTAGA
>LBNU01005186.1:44554-66678 GCA_014162995.1 Artemisia annua | reverse complement strand
CTTCAATTCTAGATGAACTGTGGTAGTGTTGTGTAGAGGTGGATGCAGGCATGGTAATGGTGATGATTGATCAGATACATGACGAGTAGAGGTGGTTTTGGCGAAAAATCAGTTATGGTGGGTTTTGAATGAATCTTGATGAGATGAATGGATTATGATTGTTTTGGATGATATGATGTGAATAAAGATGATTGTAATGAAGAATTAGTGAATGTTTGATCGATTTTGATGATCTGTGATGGTGGTTATGGTGGTTTGGGTGGTTGTTATGATGGTCAAATTTGTTGTGGTGGTCAAAGTTAGTTAGAGTGACCGGAGTTTGTTAGTGATGGTGGTGCCACCATCGAGAGCCAGGATTCTCTGATACCATGTTGAGAAAACAGAGAGAATGAAATGTGTGTGTAAAATCTATGGATTTCATTACTGAATTATGAGAGATACAATGCTATTTATACTACACTATTACATCAGTTAACTAACAAAGCTATCTAAACTGTATAAGCTATAAGCTATCAGCTACATTCTATTACACTGTACAAGACTTTCCATTCACTAGTAACTTCATCTTGGGTGGAGTTGCTAGTCTTTGGATGCTCTGAACTTGGGATGTGTTTGGATCTTCTCTTGATCTGTTCCTGAAGGAGTGTTTGGCATAGAGACTTCATGTCTTCCTTTACGTTGCTTTCATCCATTTTTCAGCTTGTGTGATCAGGTCTTGGTGTTCCTTGGTGAATAACTCACGTGGTGTTAGACCATCGTTGTTCAGCCGTTCTCTATAAGAAGGGGGGATCATACGCTCTACTTCCTGCAACGTACACGAAAACAAATAACTTAATTATAAACTACTTTCTGGTTATACTAATATTCAAAAAGGATGTGAGAAACTGGAAAAGAGATTTTCTACTTTAAACCATAATAATTCTCGTTGCATCTGTAGTGCAGCTCCTGACACATCCTCAAGGTTCTTCTTTCTGGTACTTATTGCTGCTAAATGCAACATATTATTTCCATCTTTATCTTTGAGAGGAGTTACCATATCCTTCATTGCACCTATTTCGTAAAGTAGGTTGTAGATACCCTCGTGACGATGTTTGACAGCAACATGAAATATACTTAATCCGTCATCATTCACCATCCATATGAGATCAGGACTTCTACGGATGAGCTCAAGTAAAAAGTTAGTATTGCCCACTTCTGCAGCAATAAACATTACTCGAGAAGAGTATGTTGTTATCTTTGAACGTGTTTCTCCACGCATAACACTAATATGGTTTGAAATGAGACCATGTAGAAATTTAAATCCAGCTCCTCGCTTAATTAACTTCTGAGTATCATCATGAAATCTCGTAATATTTTCGGAAATTATATTTTCTTGCCCCAGAGCTTGATCTCTCTTAGAAGTACGCATCTTGTTTTCATCTTTTCTTATGTTCCGGGTTTCAACGAGCATTTTCAACACATATCGAGAAACAAGTTTTTCTAGTTGCAGAACATGATGTTCATTTGGATAAGTTATTTCCAGCTCCTCAAGTTGCTCAGAAAGAACTTCTTGAAGCTTTATAGCTTTAAGGACCCATCCAACATCTGACTTAATCGTATCCGGTGGCCCTCTAAGTATACGATCTATTTCATGCTTAGGCAGTTTCACAATATCATCCCAAAGGATTCTCAGTAATGGTAGTGCGCCACTTTCTTTCTCAGGAGTTCTTGCCTTTAAACCAACGAATGCTGAAACTGAAAGGAATAACTGGGAATTAAGCCAAAGTGATTCTTCAAACATTTAGGGGCCGTTTGTTTGTTATTGATTAGGAATATGATTATGATTTAATAATGAATTGAAAGAAAAGCAGGAAGCAAAAATATATGATAGTGGTATAATGTGTTACCTAGTATTTGTTTAATAAGTTGTCAGTTGTCACTGGTGATGGATATAAACTTTATTATTAATCTAATAATAATGAAAGGATAGTATGTTCAAAAAAAAAACAAAAATGAAAGGACAGTAAAACAAATGGGCTCATGTCTTAAGAAAAGGGATAATTGCATCTAACGTGTCACCTTTTTTTAATTATGTGTAGTCTTTTTCATTTTTTGCTATTATATACTCTTTTTAATTATGTCTTGGATCTATGTAATATATTTGCATCATCATCTTGTATCATTATACTAGATTAGATGATTTATGTGTTTGTGCTATAAAGCACAAGGTTTGTTATGTTGGGCCACAAAACATAACGGGTTTGGTTGTAACAGAAGAAGCACTCGGTATTTAGCATTGTACCAGATAAAGTGTAAGCGATGTTAGGTTGGTTCTACCTTAAACTAGGACCCGGTATTTAGCTTCATACCGGATAAAGTGTAAGCAACGTTGTGTAAGGTTTTTCTCCGCCGAGAAGGGAGTTTGTTGATCTAGTGAAGTAACTCTCGAGTTGGGTACTCGAGGAGTGGGGTAAGGCGAAGAGGAGCTTCGTGACCGAACCACTATAAATCACCATTTTCGATTTGGATTCTCTCATGCTTGTGTTGTGGCTCGATGTTTTTATTTGTATTGTGACTACATGGTTTACTTCATGCTTTATATAGTCTTTATCGTCATATACTATTATCGACAATTTGATATAAAAGTTTTAAGTTTTTAAACGGAAACGTAGTCAACCCCCCACCCCCCACCCCCTCTACGGTTTCCATAGAGGTGTGTTTTTCTACAGTGTTGATTAACAGTGATAAATTGTCTTTTAGGTCTGAAAAGTGTGTGTTAATTAGGTATTCTGCTGTTAAAAAAGCATATAAACGTTTGAGTATGGATACTAAAAATGTGTTTTATTCTAGGGATGTTAGGTTATATGAAAACATTTTTCCTTTTGAAATGAAAACTTGTGACTCAACTGATGTAGAAGTTACAAGTGAAGTTGATCACTTGAAATTGATGGCAGTGTGTTACCTACAATTGATACATTAGATACTACCACACACAGATAGTGCACATGGTAATTTATTAAGAAGGTAGTCACACTGCAACCTATTTTGATCAATTTGCAAGAAAATGTTTATGTGCCAACTCATAATAGAAATGTATCATATGATGTGTAGACACCTGTATTAAAAGTAGATAGTCTAAATTGCCTGTTAAGTTAAATGATTATGTGTTAAATTCTAACGTCATATATGGTATTGAAAAATATGTTTGTTATGCTTCGCTTAATAACATTAATCTGTGCTTTACTACTATATTAAACAAGTCTGTTGAACCTACTTGCTATGCTGGTGCTTTATTTGATCTTAATCGGGTTGATGCCATGAATAATGAAATTGAAGCTTTAAACGGAAATAATACATGGACTGGTTGTGATTTTCCTATTAATAAATAACCTAATGGATGCAAATGGATCTTTAAAATTAAATATAAAGCATCAGGTGAAATTGAAAGATATAAGGCTAGATTAGTGGCAATGGGGTTTAGTTAAAGGGAAGGTTTAGATTATGAAGAAAACCTTTAGTCCTATGGTTAAAATGGTTATTGTGAGATGTTTATCAGTATTGCTGTGAGTAAGCATTGGCCATTATATCTGCTTGATGTTAATAATGATTTTCTGTATAGTGACTTACATGAGGATGTGTATATGGTTTTACCTCAAGGTTATGAAAGTCTTGATAAAAACAAAGTATGCAAGCTTAATAAGTCATTATATGAGTTAAAACAAGCTCTATGGCAGTTGAATGCAAAGTTGACCACTGCTTTGGCCGAGCATGGTTTTGTGCAAAGTAAGTTTGATTACTCATTATACATTCAGTGTTTGTGGCATTGTTAGTGTATGTTGATGACATTGTCATCACTAGTAATGATGAGAATGAGATTAAAAGTTTCAAACAGTTGTTAAGCTCATAATTTTTGATAAAAGATTTGGGAGGTCTTAAATATTTTCTGGGTATAGAAGTTTGGAAAATGAGAAAGGCATTTGTATGTCTTAGAGAAAATATTGTTTGGAACTTTTACATGAATATTTGGCTGCTAAGCAAGTAGATACTCCTTTACTAGAAAACATTGTTTTAAACCATATTGAAACTACAAGTGGTAAATACTTAACTAATCTTACCAATTATCAAAAACTTGTTGGAAATTTGATTTACTTAGGGTGGTGGCATCGTACTCGGCATAAGCTTCGGCATGCTCGGCATCGAGCGGTATTCCCATTGCCACCAAATCGGCATGATGGATTCGGCAAGGCAATCGGGCATCTTTACCAAATCGGTATCAATTGTGGCATTAAATTTTTGTGACCGTTGCCCATTAATTTTTTTTACCCTTTGGTTCATTTTCAAAATAAGTAGTTAGGCATCACATTGCCACTAAAAATAAGTAGTTAGGCATGCTTAGGCATGAAATGTGTTGCATGTTCTTTATTGGTCAATTATCATAAACCTTCATAAACCTTTAGGCAACAATGCCACCACCCTTAACTAATACTAGGCCTGATATCAGCTATGTTGTACATTGTCTAAGTCAGCATATGCACAGCCCTCTTCAATCTCATATGAAGGCTGCTTTAAGGGTTCTAAGATATTTAAAAGTGTCACCAGGCTCTGGTATTCAGTTCAACAAAGTTCCTGACTTGAAGTTAAGAGTTTATTAAGCTGGAGACTGGGCAAAGTGTCCTAAAACAAGGAAGTCCGTCACTGGTTTTTGTGTTTTCTTGGGAAAATTTGATATCTTGGAAAAGTAAAAAACAACCTACATTGTCTAAAAGTTCTATTGAAGCAGAATATAGGCGTATGGCTTCAGCAACTTGTGAAATTGTTTGGTTGGGTAATCTTCTTCATAGCCTGGGTTTAGTTATTTTATATCCAGTTGAGCTATTTTGTGATAACAATTCAACTATTCAATTAGCTGCCAACCCATTTTTTCATTAAAGTTTAAACATTTTGAAATTGATATACATTTGATAAGGGAAAAAGTGTCGGCAGGTGTTACAAAAACTTAAAACTGTTAAAGTTCACACAGATTTGCAAGTGATTAACATTTTTACCAAGTGTCTTGGATTTGCGCAACATGGTTTATTTTGCAGGAAGTTAGGTGTGCTGGACATGTTCAAAAAGCATAATTATGGAAAAGTTGTTGAAGAAGTATCTGCTCAGATTGATGACTCAAAAGTTTGAGGGAAGGTATTGAAGACACGTGGTCAAACTTCTGGTCAATAAAAGTCTAGGTACCAGTTCTGCCAAGTCTTCATTCTTCATATCAAAGGATTATAAGTTTGGCTCAATTTGAAGAGGTTTAGAAGCTGAGGGACCTAGTGCAAATTGTTGATATATAAGCAACTTATACACCTAGGGTGTGTGATAACTTTGTGCACGCAGTCTTTGTTTCTCTCTCACTTTTGATATATTGTTGTGTTCATCTTCTTGGTATCAATCTTGATATCCAGTGTGTTCCGAGTCTTGTATATCACAATCAATCTCTTTATTTGATTGTGTTAAGTCTGAGTGTGAGTGATTTGTATCGAGGATTGATAAGATCCACCTAGTGGGGACTGGGGATTATATGATTTCTTTTGTATTTGTTTGGTAATAACCTGTTTGGGGACTTATCTACCATAGCAGTGACTTATCTACTTAAGATGGAATATGGAAGATTTTACAGGGTGCAATCAGGAAAATCGAAGATTTCTATAGGGGCATTTATACATTATCTTAGATAATTTATCTACTATCTATTTACTAATTTGAGATTGGTTGTTCAGGAACAGTACGAATTTTAGTAAATGTTAAATTAAGAATGTATATTTATAACATTAAATTAAAAACAATCATAAGAGAAGAAATGTTCACCTGCACTGTTGGTTCTCTTGACAATACCAGATCTTGCTAATGCTTTAGAAAACGCATAAGGTTTTCGAGCCAGAATTCCAAGTAGAGTACTATTCCTACCAAGTTCTGGGTACCTTTTCACTATCTGTTGTGCAACATCTACAAAAGGTTAACAAAAAGAAATGTTATACCGAAAGCAACATGACTCAATAATACATTAAAGATAAAAACGAGAGATCATAAATATTTTCATATTAAAAGTCAATAGTCCGAATGATAAATAATTAGTACCATAATTTCACATAATAGCTTCAATTTCTAATAGCTAATGGTTTTTTTTCTTCCACCCGTGAAGCTCTCAAGTTAAATAAGATAATTAGCTGGCTGAGTAGCTCTGATATCACGCGTGTATTATACTTGGCAGAAACTAAGAGCAGCGTAAAATATATACTAGCTAAAATACTTACCGAACATGTCAGTTTCTACACATTTCTCAAGAAGAGATTTACGATCCATACTATGCCAACAATCATGACTCAAGTCTTTTGAAAGTCCATAAAGAAACTTCACGACATCCTTATGTCCAAATAAGGCAGCCGCATACAGTGGCATCATAGTTCCTCCAGCACCAGGGATTGTGTGCAAGGTCTCGTTCTTTGCCAACATAATTTTAACGGTTTTAATATTTCCAGCTGCAGCAGCTAAATAGAGGGCAGTGTTGCGATTTTTATTTGTAAGTGCCAAGTCTTCCGGTTCCATATTTTCCAACAGATTTTTGACAAACTCGTCCACCTTTTTGGGACCTTTTGCGGATGCCGCAATGTGAAGAGCGGTTTCCCCGTTTTCAGTAATCCTATATCTTAGCAACGTCATATATTTATTCTCATCAAGAATGTCTTTCGCAGCTTTCCAGTCACATTTTAATGATGCTTCGTATAGAGGGACGCCAATTTTAAAGTAGTCTTCTCTGGGGCCTGTAAAGAATCGTTCCAATGGGCAATAATCACAAATTTATTTCAGCAACATTTTGTTGGGATACGTCAATATCACGATTAAATGTATGTCCAGAAATTACGTTAGCCTAAGAGTCACATGCGTTAACACGTAAATACAATTAATAAGTAATTAATATATGGGTTTTGCTAAACACTGCCCACTGGGCAATGTTTAAGCCACATTAAACAATCTCATTTTTTCATATTTAAAGTAATTATGTATTTAATGGACAATAAATGAACATAAAAATTAACTTAAATATATGTTATTTTTGAATTAATAAAGTCCAAATTTCCTTATATATTCACATTAAACATTGCCCAGTGGGCATTGTTTAACAAAACCCTTAATATATTAATGTATTATATTAATTGTTATTTTACGAGATGAGCCTACCACCGCTTACCTCTACCAGAAACTACTGGAAATGCATGGTTTCTTTTTAAAATTTGTTAGTAGATTATGTTATAAAGTTTCATGTGTATAAATTATTGTATAAATTTGTTTGTCTTGATTTGTTATATATTTGTGTATATAAATTTGTCATTCAGTTTTGGATTAAAGGCTTTTTTATTACATTGATGTTATATGGTAAATATTTCAATGTTAAAGTGTATAGGTTTTGTAAATTTGTATAAAACTTATTGGTAAATGTGTTAAATTGGAAATTTTTTGTTGCAAAAGGTTTTTATATGAAAATATTGTTGGTATATATTTGTTGAGTGAATTTTTATATTGTGTAAAATGCTATTATGTTATGAATGAATATTTGTGGTGAGATTTGTTGTGCAAAATCTAAGTCGAAAATTTTGATTACTTTCAAAAGTTTTAAAATTTTAGAATACGAGTATTTTGTAACTTTCAAAAGTTTGGAAAATCTTGAAGTGTTGAAGTCAATGTTTTGAAACCCGGGTCGACCCGGCCGAGTTAACTGGTTGAACCGTTTCTGGGAAAAAAATGGGTAAAAAAAAGGGTTTTCAAAAACGGGTTAACCGGTTAGACCTGCTGGGTTTTAAGTAACCCGGGTCAACCCAGTTCTAGAAACTCGGCAAGGTTTGGTTTTTTTCATTTTTTTTATATAGAAAACCGGGTTGACCCGGTGGTCGAACCGTTGTAAAAAAAGTAGTTTTTTTTATTAGAAACCGGGTTGACCTGGCGGTCGAACCGGTAACCTGGTGACCCGATGACTCGACCGGGTCGATTAAAAACCCACTTTTCAAAACATTGGTTGAAGCTTTGAAAATTTAAAATTACTAAACGAGTACCCGTGCATAGCAACATAATTTTATAACGGCAGATAGTTATAGTGATATTTTGGTTACACAAAACACTTAACGTTTTGCGTAATCAAAATATCGCTATAACTAAATGCTGTTATAAAATTTCATTGCTATGCACGGGTACAAGTCTAGTTTTTTTAAAAACAATTTAAATGATTGATTATTCAAGATTTGATTCCTGTGCTCATTGATAAAAGGGGTAGTTACGTCATTTACTGTAAGTTACATTCTAGCCTTTTATCCAAAATGTGCCAACTAAACAAATAAAAGTAACGATGTTTTGAAACCCGGTCACCGGTTCCGGCCAAAAAGATCGGGTTTTTAAACACGGGTTAACTAGTTAAATTTGACGGGTTTTAAGCGACCCGGGTCAGCTCGGTTTTCGAAACCCGGACGGGTTTGGTTTTTTCATTTTGTTTATAGAAAACCAGGTTGACCCGGTGGTCGAACTGGTAACCAAGTGACTTGACCGGATCGATTAAAAACCCGGTTTTCAAAACATTGAAAAGTATTATAAATAATAGAATTTTAAATTCAATAAAATTTTAAATTCCATAGAATTTTAAACTGCCTAGATATTCAAATTCCATAATTTAAAATCTATAAACTAAACGCCTCCGTTAACCATCAATTATTTTGACTAACCCCTTAACCATCAATTATTTTGACTAACATTTTATTTATGAGTATATGATAATAATAATAATAATAATAATAATAATAATAATAATAATAATAATAATAATAATAATAATAAGCTTCCTAGGATTAATATAAGCGTAGATCTCCAGTAGAATTTCATACCAACAGGGTGCATAATAACGCCTTTTTTTTTGTTTGTTTAATTTGGAATTAAGCTCTATATGACATTGCCGTGAAGGATCACAAGAGTATAATGGATCGTACCAATTACCTTTAATTAGATCTTCACATGGAAGATTCATTCTTCGGACATTAGCATATGAAGTAGACGACATGTTGATTTCCTGATGCCGCTGGCTTAATGGTTCTGCTCACCTGTGGAGACTGATTGCACCTATTTGTTGTACGTATCTGCAAAATGTGAAACCTTTAAACATTAACACATAATTACTTCCCACAATAACTAGACTCGAGGATTCAAATGGTGCAAATAAAAATACCTTTGCTTCAGATAAGCGATTAACAAGTGTCGTATACTAGTAAGTGGACGGAAAAATGGAAGGTTTGGAGATATGATTATTGCACCATGTCTTAGAGTATATAAATACAATCTCTCTTTAATAAGTCAACGTCAACCTTTATGAAAAATAAAAAATTATTGAGTATTCCCACCGTTTAGGCAGACATTTCATTTGAATATTATGTAAATTCATTTATGAGCATATATATTTAAATAGCACAATACACAAATTAATATTTATATACGTATATGAACGAGATATAAAGTCAAAGTCGGTATGTTTGACACGAAGCGGGGTGGAGCTTTTTGAATCGGTAAGTAATGTGTATTTTGAGTTTTAGTAGTCGTTTAGCAAAGAAGCGGTGAACTTTGCTATTTTTTTTAAAATGCTCATTTTTTCAATGTTTATTTAAGAAGCGGTGAACGATGAGCGGTGAGTTGTAGACCGCTCACAGCTTTGTGCTTATTAAAAGAGTAGATCTGGATCTTGATCACACAACTACGTTAGGTAGATCCATATCATATTGAATTAGTCAATTGATTTTTATACAAGCACAAACTTATAGAACTTTGTGCTAAGTAACTATAACTTGTAAAATACATATATTTAAACCATGCCGTTCAAAAAAACATATATTTAAACCATGAATATATTGAGAAATGAGAATTTAGCTAATCATTTGGTCTCAACTTCTCTTTGTTAATTAGCTATCGATTCGTGCAGAGATAACTAAGAACGGTACTAAGAACGGTTATACGGAGTGTCAGAGTCCATTCAAGATAGATTTATTTGAGCATGAGAAATGCTTCAAGCATGCATATGGATGGAACAGAGTTGAGTTACAATTAAGTAGACCGTGAGTATTTATTAGTCCCTAAATTACTATTTAGATGATAAAAAATGATGATGTTGATGAATGATGATGAATTAATGATGACGACAATCATCATATTTTTATTTTTGCAATTATTTTAATAATAAATAAATCAGAAAGGAAACGTGGATGATTGGGTATGAGTTGTAATTCACTTCATGTAATGGGCTCCCCATCCAAAAATTGCTCGACATATTAAGAATTAAGATGCCACATAATGGTGATTTTATCATGCTAGTGCCAAATATAGGGTTAATTCTTGAAATATACCAGTAGCTCAATTGTTGAGATTTTTTGGACCAGAATCTTTAAAATTCTCATTTTAGAGATGGGCTACTTTGGACCTGGGCTACCATAGTTAAAATCATGACAAGTGTCCCATATAGTACTGTTTTGTCTTATTATGTCTTATTATAAATGACATATATACCCTCTTCTTAGAATTAGGCTACCCACTTCACGTTGGGCTACCTTGGTATTGGGGCGGATTGAGCTACCCACTTCACCTTCTCCGGTCAATAACTCCGAACTTCAAACCCAGAATCCGGCGATTCTTTCGGCCACCATCACCGCCAACCTTCGGCCACCACCACCACCAAACTTACAAATACCAATAACAGTAATGATTTTTTCTTACACCATCAATAACAGTAATGGTTTTTTACAGAATATATTTCACACATGGCATAATTTGTTACATGTTGCTATCCCTTACATTTATGTTGTACCACGTACTACGTGTTAGTATGGAAAGTTTATTAAATATAAAAATTAATAACTTTGAAAAAAACTTTTATTACTCCGTAGTAATTAGTAAGGAAAAAACAAAGAAGTCCAAATTATAATTGAAGAAAAAACCATTACTGTTATTGATGGTGTAAAAAATAAAGACGTACTACGTGTCATGATTTAACTCCGGCCACTACCTCTGATCTTCAAACCCAGAATCCGGCGACCCATTCCGGCGACCACCGCCACAAACCTCCGACCACCATCACCACAAAAAACATATAGTAACACTATAAAATTAATCAATAGATTCAAACCTAGATCTAGACACCAAATTATTCCATTCAAGTGATCAAATCTAATACAATATATACATTTAAATGATCAAATCTAATACAATATATACATTTAAATGAATAAATAAAAGCTAGCAGCAGTATTAAATAACTAGCAGTAGAAGGTAATAAAGCTAGCAGCAGTATCAAAATAGAAGCAGTATTCACATCACCTTCTTCGGCAACAATCTTCGGCCGACACCACCACCAACCACCAACCCAACCCGGATTCCGGCGACCCCAACCCAGATTCCGGCGACCCCAACTCGAATAAATCCAACAAAATAAGGTAAATCCAAACACAATATAAACCCATCTCAAACAACTATGAAATACCAGTACCTTCAATTTTGTAAGATCTGATTCTCTTAAAGGTCGTGTAACTATAAATTAAACAATACACGTAAAAAATTGATGGTGTCACTTTGAGTTTGCTACATCACTTATTTGCATCTTGTGAATGTACCATACTAGGACATAAAGCTTGTAGGAGCAAAACTGGAAATCATTTTAGTGATATTGTTTAGCATGAAAATAGGTAGTTGTACTTGAGTTTTAGGGTGTTAGGTTCATCCATTCATGCCATGGGGTCATTGGTAGAGATGCAAAACTGGAAATCAATTTCGTGATATTCTTTTCCTTTTTAAGATCTAATCTTTTCTTGTAGATCTGTAGGTTTCTTGTTTCTAGATCTATTTTTTGGGAGGTTTTATGATATAAGCCGATTGTGTATTGGAATTTTGTAATGGTGGTTTTAATGGTGAAAGGTGGTGATGGGTTAGTGGTTTTAATGGTGGTGGTAGGTGAGTTGGTATATATGTAATAACAAATGAATAAGTGGGTATATATGTAATTTACCACAAGACAAACTAATGATTAAATTACACATGTCATGATTTTAACTATGGTAGCCCAGGTCCAAGGTAGCCCATGGGTAGAATGAGAATTTTAAAGATTCCGGTCTAGAAAATATTAACACCTTGGGCTACTGGTCCATATCAAGAATTAACCCAATAACCCCCCAAATATATGCCATACTTGATATCTGATCATAGCCCAGTAGTCATGAATATCCCAAATGGGCTCCCTAATGTAAAGAGATCCTTTAGATTTTCAAATTTCATTGTGGACAAACCAGATTTTATGAACACTGTCAAAGAGATTTGGGAAAATAGTGTGGATGGTCACTGTATGTACTGGTTGGTTAAGAAATTGAAGATGTTGAAGAAGCCTCTCAATAGAATTAATTGGAAGGAAGGGAATGTCTTTGAAAGAGTTAAAAAATTGAAAATGGAGCTTAAAGAGTGCCAAAGAAGTGTTGATGCTAATCCTCATAATGCCCATATAAAACTTAAAGAAACTGAAGTATTGGAGCTATACAATGAAGCAGTGAGCGATGAAGAAAAACTTTTGTATCAACAGGCAAAGATTGATTGGATAAGTAAGGGGGATAAGGACAGCAGATACTTTCACCAGGTGATTAAAAGTAAAAAGCATTATAACAGAATATTGAGCATTGAGGATGATGATGGGAATTCTTATGAGAGGGAGGGTATATCTGATATTTTTGTCAAACATTTTGAGTCTTTTCTGGGCAAAGAGATGGAAGTGGAATCTATGTCAGATGTGGAGAGTTTGTTTACTAAGAAATTGACTACTGATGAGGCAAATAAAATGATTGAGGATATTAGTGATAAAGAGATAAAAGATGTTATGTTTGATATTGGGGAAAATAAAGCTCCAGGGCCTGATGGATTTACCTCTGCATTCTTCAAAAGTGCTTGGGATATGGTAGGTAATGAAGTGTGTTTGGTTGTTAAAGAGTTCTTTCAGAAAAAGAGGTTGCTGGGGGAATTAAATGCTACCTTAATCACTCTTGTTCCAAAAGTGTCTAGTCCTAATAAGGTCACTGAATTTCCGCCAATTGCATGTTGTAATGTAGTTTACAAATGCATAAGCAAACTTCTGTCTAACAGATTAAAACCAGGCCTGAAAACCCTTGTTAATCTCAATCAAAGTGCTTTTATTGAGGAGAGATTGATTCAAGACAATATAATGCTTACTCAGGAGTTGTTGAAAAGATATAATAGGAAGGGGGGATCAAAAGATGTTGCTTGAAAATAGACATTGCAAAGGCTTATGATACAGTCAACTGGAGTTTCTTGAAGAAAAGCTTGGAGCAATTTGGTTTTCATGAGATTATGGTTTCCTGGATCATGGAATGTGTGACTACTCCCAAATTCTCTATTTGTATCAATGGTGAATGTGGGTATTTTAAAGGTGGGAAAGGTCTGAGACAAGGAGATCCCATGTCTCCCTATCTGTTCACATTGGTAATAGAAGTTCTAACCTTAATGATGGCAAGGAATGTTCAAAGGAATCCTGGTTTTAAGTTTCATGTGGGATGTAAAGAGTTGAAATTGACACATATCTATTTTGCTGATGATCTGCTTGTCTTAAGTCATGGGAATGCAAGTTCTGTTAAAGTGATAAAGGAGACCTTGAATGAATTCAGTAAGTGTTCTGGTCTAATTCCAAATATGGGCAAGAGTACTATTTTTTTTGGAAACCTTAACATTGCAGAAAAGCAGTAGATTCTTGACATCCTACCATTCAGGGTTGGTACATTACCTATGGCATATTTGGGTGTCCCCTTAATTACAAAGAGGTTGGATATAAATGATTGCAAAAGTTTGGTTGAAAAAGTGAAGTCAAAGGTGAATGATTGGAAGAAAAAATTCCTTTCTTTTGCTGGAAGATTGCAGCTGATTGCCTCAGTATTATCCTCGATGCAAGTTTATTGGGCATCTGTTTTCCTTATCCCAAAAGCAACTGTCAAAGAGATTGATAAAATCCTGAAAGCTTTCTTGTGGTGTCAGGGTGAGTATGTCACTGGCAAAGCTAAGGTAGCATGGAAAACTGTTTGTACTCCTAATAAAGAGGGATGGCTGGGTCTTAAACCTTTAAACAGATGGAATGAAGTCTTATTGATGAAACAAGTGTGGAATATAGCTGCTAAAAAGAATCCTTATGGGTAAAGTGGGTAAATGTTGTGAAATTAAAGGGTAAAAGTCTATGGAGTGCAGAAATTTAGAAGAATGATAGCTGGATCTGGATGGTTTTAATGGGATTAAGAGACACAATAAGGCCTTATGTGATTAACAAAATTGGAGATGGAAAATCTACCTCATTGTGGTATGATAAATGGGATGATCATGATATTCTAAGTAACGTTGTTCCTAAAGCTTACAGATATGCTGCTAAAATGGATGATAATTTGACTGTTGCAGAAATGATAGAGAATGGAAGGTGGATATGGCCAAATGGTTGGGTTCAGTCTATTCTTGAATTAGCATCAGTTAAAGTCCCAATTTTAAATGATGAGCCTGATATAATCCAATGGAAGAAAAGTAATGGGGAGACATCAAATTTCAGTGTTAAGACTGTGTAGGAGGATTTGAGAAATCATGGTCAGAAGGTGAAATGGGATAAACTGGTCTGGTACTCTCAAGGAATTCCAAGGTATTCTTTTATTTTATGGCTAGCTATAAAAGAGAGATTACAAACACAGGATAGGCTAATGCTATGGAACCCAACTAGGAACCTAGTTTGTCCACTATGTACAAGATGCAGCGATTCTCATAGCCATTTATTCTTCAATTGTGATTACTCTAAAGAGGTCTGGAAGGTGATGAAAAGAAGAATGAAAGTCAACAATATGGATGATGAATGGAGAAGTGTGATTGATAAAATGTCTGATCTGCCCTGTAATAACAACATCAGAAGTGTGGTAAGGAAAATGGTGTTGGCTACAATTGTTTACCACATATGGAGAGAAAGAAATACCAGAATCTTCACAACTGAGAAGAAAAGTTCTACTGAGATTGTCAGAGTAATTGAAGACAGTGTCAGAATGCAGCTGCTGAGTATTCATGTCAAAAATTCTGTTGAGGTTAGAGCTGTGACTAAGGAATGGGGAGTTCAGTTGAAAATCCTCAATCAAAGTAAGGTTTAGAAGTATATTGGAGGAATGAGATTTTTTTGATGAATGTGGAGAATTGTATGATATTAGTCATAGGATGGTGTAGGTTTCTGATAGGTGCTGAATGTTGCAAGTTTTGTTCTTTCTCTGATTTGAGTATGTTCAAATCAGTTGATCATGATGTAACTGTTTTATGTGTTAATATAATTTCACCTTTTGCACCAAAAAAATGTAATGTTTTAACTAGATATGAAATTAAAAAGTGAAATGTCAATTTCACAATTTGTCAATAACTTCTAATTAAGAGTTAAAACAATGGCAAGTGAACCTTCAGTTACTCGATAATCACCTTGAATGAGTTGTGTGTTGTGAATTTTAGTCAATAACTCAATGTGGTATAATTTGTAGTATATGCGTTGCTTAATAAATGTAATAAATGATAACGGGATTATGTTACTATGGTTTTGCTTCTTTTATATTTTGGAAGTTTAAGATGTTTTAAGAACCTAAAAGATTATGTTACTATCGGTGAGAAAATAAAGTGTAAATGAAATCTTTAATATTGAAGTACCTTCATAAGATCGAACAATTATTTTATATATATATATATATATATATATATATATATATATATATATATATATATATATATATATATATATATATATATATATAGGGTCCCTTTCTTGCGAAAACCACCTTATCTGCAAGAACTGCGAAAACCACTTATGTACTCCTAATAATGCATAGTGTGCAACATATAAATGCAAAATGACATTTTTGAAAATATCTATATTCTTTTTTAATCCAAAAGGGTATAATAGTAAAAGACTTTNTTTTTCTTTTTTTTTTTCTTTTTTTAAGATAGTATTTTCCATATTCAGTGCATGTATGTTTTTAAGCTAGCATGTTTAGTGCATAAATGTTTTTTTAAGGTAGCATATTTCTAGATTTAGTGCTACAATGTATGTTTCCAGAAATAGTTAGGTGCACATGGATTTTTTAATATAATGAAATTTATAACAAACCAAGAACATAAATGTTACACACAAACTTGGATATCGATTGAAAGACAATTAAAATACAAATTTCTAAGAAATATAAGTACATGAATCTAATCGATCTTTACACGTGAGCACTAATAAATATTCAACACAAAATGGACATATGTTCACACTCATTGTTATCATCATTTTTAGAAGTCGGACATATATGCACACGCGTAGCCGTCAACATTTTTTCAAAAGCCGGACATATATGAGCACTCATAGCCGTGAACATTCTTGTAATTACACCTGATACAAAGAAAAATATAAAAATTAGCAACAATAATATTATTAAAACATACATGTTTTAAGCATTCCGTTTGTAAGCAATCATTTTTTTAAACACACATGTTTTAAAACATACATGTTTTGAACATAAATGTTTAAAACATACATGTTTTGAACTTAAAACATACATGTTTTGAAACATACACGTCACTTTTATTGATTTTGTACAAGCCGAAAAACACATATGCACCATTATACAATCAAAAGCAATATACAGCATTTTTTCAAAGCAAAATAAAACCTATCACTTTCTAAAGCAACTTCATTTAATCAAACTATTGTGTTAAGTAATATATTCCAAAATAACTACGAATTTAATCAATAATAACTCGCATCCACTTTTTCAAAGCAAAATAAAACCTTACATTAGATTATATAATCACGAATAAAAAAAATAGCCTCTAACACACATTTTCTTCAAGTAATCTCATCTAATAGGCATAAAGAGGATAGTATAGACAAAGCGACAATATCACTATTTTTTGCTTTTGCATTTTATTAAAAACCGTGCATTAACAATTAAACTGTAAGTGCTAAACAAAATAAGAAGTCAAATATGAATATGCTGGTCATTAAACTTGGATACTTGAACCAGATCTAGATAAGCTTGAAATTCACATTCATCAAGCCTATAACATAACGTTCATATGATATTTTTGCTTTTGAATTTCCGAATAAAAAACCATTCTAGAACTTTGGTCGTAACCGAATACCCAAACCCATCTCAATTAACCCAAACCGATTAACCCAAATCTATTTGGATCGGGGGTTTTGTTAAAAGAACAAACGATTCAAAATTCGTTATGAGATGGGTAAAAACAAACTGCCCCTTCAGATTTGCAATCATTAATCTCTTATAAAAGAACAAACGCATAATCATCATCATTCATTATTTCACCATAAGGGTAAAAACAAACTTGTAAAAAAAATAACGAACCAAAAAACTTACCGATCGCGATAACGATTTTCTCGTGAGGTGCTTGCTTGATCCAATCGCGAAAAAAACTATGGTGTTTCTTTTTTATTTTTTTCTGGCCGAACAACATAGAGAGAGTCGGCTAGAGGGTTAGGGGCGGTTTTTAGGTTATGAGGTTTTGAGGGGAGAGAAGAGTGTATATAACTGGGTCCTTCCATCTTTTTAGGGTGAATTAAGAAATACCCAAATTACCCTTTTAAGATTTACAAAAATTTCCTAATCTTTATTCTAATTACATTATTGGCACAAATAATCTCATCCATTGATAAAATGATCTAATGGTTTATATTGGTTTTCGCAGTTCTTGCAGATAAAGGTGGTTCTCGTAAGAAAGTTACACTATATATATATATATATATATATATATATATATATATATATATTGATGACGTATAGTCTATATTCGGGTCACGAATCCGAATATTAGACATCACTAACATTTAAACCCACCACGTGTGGGCTACTATGATAACGGTTTGGGCTCACGAGGCCCAAACCCAAAGTTATTTATGGATTAGATATATGATATCTCCTATTAAGGAGATATATATCAAATATCCGATATCGGCGGACACGCCGAAGAGTAAGGAACACGAAACCTTATCAGTTTCGTATGTATATATATATAGGGCATCATAGCTCTCGTCAGAGGTACGATTTACAACCCTAACTCTTCAACACAACCCTGAAAACCGATTACTTACTCTCACGCCGGAGGATAATCGTGGGAGACAATCCCACGATAAGCCTAACGGTGTTTGTTTGCTTTCTTAGTGCGCAAGTCTCAAGCATTAAGATCTAATTGGTACGAAAACAGGAACCCAAACAAGGAACACCCAACTTTTGTATCAACAAGTGGCGCCATCCATGGGACGCTACACTAAGAACTAGAATGACGAAACACAAAAACTCAGGCCAGCGGACTCCGCAGTTGGAAAAAACACGTGGTGACCCCACAAGGAAGAACCACCAAGATTCAACCTCTAGGCAGGCCTCTGGGACAACCAGCGTGCCTGGTCACCAAGCATCGGGCCCAACCCTAATTCTCCCAACGGTAGAATTGCCCACAGGGACTACCCAGACCACCACGGTGGTTCCAAGCACTGAAGAACTTCAGCGCACTCTCTTCAATACTCCCCATCAAACGGCACCCATTGTGGACAACACTGTGCCGCCAGGCGCGCCTAACCGGGATAGGGGACCTAATACGGAAGCAGATATCGTTGCGCTGGAGGAGGACACGCCTGAGTTAACGCTAAGTAATTTTGTATCTCAAAATTACGAAACCTTAACTAACCTCATGCAAGAGGAGGCAAGAAGAAGGTCAAGTCAGAGCCTACAAGCCCGGCTTAACTTTAACGAAACATCCCCACCGCGCTACCAGGAGCGCGAAAACAATGAGAGGCGTACCAATGTCCACGCTAGACTTGGTACAGCATCCGATTCACAATACTCGGAGGAATACGAAGACAATGAGAGGCGTACCAATGTCCACGCTAGACTTGGTAATCGCAGAATCCAAGATAGACTTGGACGGCAACGCTCACCGAGCGAGAGCTCTTCAAGGTCTGGAAGCAGAAGAGTTCATGATAGACTGGGGAGACGAATTTCCCCAAGCGAAAGCCCCTCAAGCTCGGACTCTGAGGAAAAACGGCGCAAGCGCCGCAAAAGGGACGATTCTTCCTCAATTGACTCCTCGGACAACGAGGACAAAGAGACAGGACACTGGAAGTCCAGAGGAAGACATCGCGAGGAAGAAGACGAAGATATATCTCTTCCTTGGCGTCGCCAAAAGATTGATGCATTCACACGGCGCATCAGCGATTATTCGGATCACAAGAAAAGGCGCATGCCCGCCAATGTTAAAACATATGATGGAACGGGTGATCCTGATGACCACCTAAAAATTTTCGAATCCGCAGCTACTATCGAAAATTGGCCACAACCTGTGTGGTGCCATATGTTCAACTCCACATTAGTGGGGAATGCGCGAACCTGGTTTAGCAAGCTTCCACGAAGAAGCATAAACGGGTTTGAAGAGTTGCGAAAAGCATTCCGCTTGAATTTCACTCAGAGAAAGAAGTGCGCCAAGAACCCTGTGGAATTGGCCAGAGTAAAACAGCGCCAAGGGGAATCAACGAGTGCTTACATGGAGCGCTTTAAGGATGAATGTATACACGTCAAGGCGTGTCCTGAAGTACTAAAAATTTCAGGGTTCATGAATGGGATTAATAACCCAGAGCTCATTAGGAAATTAAATGATAAGGTTCCCCAAACCTTTGATGAACTAATGAAGCGCACAAGGTCCTTCATCCAAGGTGAAGCTGCCGCCGCAGATAGCAAAAAAGGATACTCGAATTACAGATCGCAAGAACAGTCAAGGAAACAATCCAATGACCAGAGCGGTAATCGTAGTAAGAACTATCGCAATGATGGAGGCGCACGGGGAAACGACAAGTATACCCCGTTGATAAAAACTCCAAGAGAGATATTTGCAACAGAAGGCGCAAACTTCCCTAAACCCCCACCAATGCGCACCCCAGAAGGAAAGCGCACAGGGAATGGATATTGTGAATATCACGGACAGAAGGGCCACACCACAAATGAGTGCGTCCAATTGCGCCAACTAATTGACAAATTAGTGAAAGAGGGCAGGATGGACCACTTAGTAAAGAACATCAAAGATGGGAAAGACAGACAAAAGACCGTGGATAAAAAGGAAGCACCTAAAGATAAAGCTGACACAATATACATGATACAATCATGGCAACGCAAAGTCAAGCAAAAAGTCAGCCAAAGGTTTTCTTCCGGTTATGAAATCTCTTTTCCCACTTTGACTGCGGACAACGCAGTGGCGGAGCCACTCACCATCGAAATAAATGCGGGGGGTCACGATATCCACCGTATGTACGTTGATGGAGGAGCATCCGCAGAGATAATGTACGAACATTGTTTCAAGAGATTACGACCCGAGATACAAAGCCAGCTAGTCCCCGCCGCGACATCATTAACGGGCTTTACAGGAGAAAAGATATGGCCAATAGGACAACTACGGCTGCTAGTTATGGTCGGTAATAAGGAGCACTCCACAAAAGCGTGGATGAACTTTATGGTGATTAGGTCTCCCTCGCCATACAATGGCATTATCGGAAGATCGGGAATATCAGCCCTGCGCGCAGTGCCATCCACAGCACATGGGATGCTCAAATTCCCAGTAGAAGGTGGCATCGTCACCCTCTACAATAACGCTGTGCCACCTGAAGAATGTAACACGGTTACATGTGAAACGACACACGCTCCAGAACATGGCGCACCCAAGATACCGAACATAAAAGTAGCAATTCACCCCGATTACCCTGAACAACAGGTATCACTTGGGGGCTCGCTGTCAGACAAAGGAAAAACAGCCGTGTGCGCACTCCTGCAAAAGAATCTGGATGTCTTAGCATGGGAGCCAAAGCACATGACTGGCGTACCTCGGTCAATCTCAGAACACAAGTTGCAAATCCGACAATGATATCCACCAATAAGGCAGAAGAAGCGCGGTCAAGCACCAGAGCGCGCGAAAGCCATCTTGGAGGAATTACATAAGCTAGTGGATGCAGGTATCATGCGAGAAGTCTACTGCCATGATTGGTTGTCTAACCCAGTCATGGTTAAAAAGAGCGATGGCAGTTGGCGGATGTGCGTAGACTTCACTGATCTCAACAAAGCATGTCCACAGGACTGCTACCCACTACCAGAGATAGATTGGAAAGTGGAGTCCTTATGTGGATACCCCTTTAAATGCTTCTTGGACACATATAAAGGGTACCACAAAATCCAAATGGCTAAGGAAGATGAGGAAAAGACAGCTTTCTATACGAGCCAATGTGTCTGTTGTTACACAAAGATGCCTTTTGGACTGAAGAATGCGGGTGCCACCTACCAGCGCTTGGTAGATAATGCATTTGAAAAGCAAGTGGGCCGCAACTTAGAAGTCTATGTTGATGACCTCGTCATAAAGAGCCATACCGAAGATGAAGTAGTGCGTGACATTGAAGAAACATTCAGAACACTACGGGAAATCAATATGAAGTTAAACCCTAAGAAGTGCACTTTTGGCACTACATAAGGCATGTTCTTAGGATACTTGATAGAACCGGATGGCATTAAACCGTGCCCAGAAAAGACAGAAGCAGTTATCCAACTTCCTTCACCACGCACGCTAAAGGAAGTTCAATCCCTGAATGGGAAACTGGCAGGCTTAAACAGATTCTTATCTAAGTCAGCGGACAAATCACTCCCACTCTTTAAAACACTCAAGAAGTGTACAAAAAAGGGAGATTTTTGTTGGACTACAGAAGCGGAGGAAGCCTTTATACAGCTTAAGCAGACTATAGCAGCGCTCCCTAAGTTAGTCGCACCTCGCCCAGGGGAAGAGTTAATCATGTACTTATCCGCGACTCATGGGGCAGTAAGCGCAGTGCTACTGACAGATAGGAATTCAGTGCAAACACCAGTATACTTCGTCAGCAAAGCACTTAAGAAAACGGAGATCAACTATAGTCCAATGGAAAAATTGATCTTGGCATTAGTATTTGCAGCCAAAAGACTGCGCAGATACTTCCAAGTGCACCCCATAGTGGTGATCACAGATCAACCTATCAA
>LBNU01005186.1:2093-31727 GCA_014162995.1 Artemisia annua | reverse complement strand
CGACCCAATGCTGCGAGTGTAATGAGTTTTAGTGTGATTATGAAATGCACATGTGCCCTACGCCAATTGGCTTACGGAATATCACCTAATGCATTAGATGAGTATTTACAAATAGGTGAACACCGTGCACGCGATTGTCTAGATTTTTTTACTATGTGCATAATCCAGTTGTTTGGGAGGGAGTTTTTAAGAAAACCAAACGAGGATGACATTCGCAACTTATACCACGCACATAACACGGTTCATAAGATACCCGGAATATTGGGAAGCATCAATTGTATGCACTAGGAATGGAAGAATTGTCTGAAAGAATGGCAAGGGCAATTTCACAGAGGTGATAAAAAGTATCCAACTATAATGGAAGCTGTTGCGTCGTATGATTTGTGGATTTGGCATGCATTTTTTTGGTGCGGCAGGTGCGAATAACGATCTTACCGTTTTATATAATTCTCCGTTATTCGACGACCTGATTGATGATATTGGCCATCAAGTTCCGTTTGAAGTATACGGACAAAAATTTAAACATGGGTATTATCTAGCTGATGGAATTTACCCACAGTGGGCATCGTTTGTCAAATCCTTTACTGTTGCAAGCAACCCAAGAAACGACGCATGGAAAGCGAAACAAGAAAGTGCTCGAAAAGATATCGAAAGAGCTTTTGGTGTCCTCCAAGGACGTTGGCATATTATTGCCCAACCGGCGCATCAATTTACTGTGGGCAAGTTACGGTGGATCATGTACTCGTGCATTATAATGCATAACATGATTTTGAAATATCAAAAATTTGCGATATCCGAAATAGCCGAAATGTATATTCCTCCGACCCCAAATATGCAACAGACATGGGTTGAACGTTGCGCAATGTAAAGAAGAAAAACCAAAGATCTACACGATAAACGCACACACGCAAGGCTTCAACGATGTCTCATCGAGCATGTTTGGCAACAACAACAATGGGAACAAATTCAACAGAATAGGAATAATTAGGTTCGTTATAAGTTGATGTGTTTTAGTTCGTATTGTATTTTTTTTAGTATCGTATGTTTTTTTAGTATCGTATGTTTTTGTGTTGTTTTAGTTCGTATCGCATGTTTTTTATTTGGATGAAATAAAATTAGTATGTTGTATTACTTTTTATAATTAGTTAAAGGAATTTATAAAAGAGATAATTATGGGCTTAGCTGTATCCAAGCATATTCTAATGCCTATTTACTTGTATAATAAACAAGCTTCTAGACAAACAAATAAGAGCGGACGGTGCAATTCTTCGTTGCTACTCGCCGTTCATACGTGGCAATGACTTTGGCTCGTCGTTCTTCTTCGCCACACCGTCCCACCCTCGCCGTTCTTCTTCATTGGGCACTTCTTCGTGGCACGGCGAGGCAAAGTCTTGTACCATGCTGCAGCTTTTTCTTTGTTTCAAACGTTATACAACGTTTTAATTTTTAACGTTACACTTTTTTTTTCTCTTTAAAAAACCTAACTTATTTTACACTATAAATACCAAACCTATTTTACACATTTCTATCAAAGTTACACAACTTATTATATTTCAAGCACTTATACTTAAAAGCAAGAAACATGAGCGAATCATCTTATTCAAGTGTTAGCGACTTTGAAGAGATAACGGAGCTAGAGTTGATTGTCCAAGAATTTGAGCACGAGCAATTGTTGCAAAACCAAGAAGCCGATCCTTCACAACGCCGTAGATACATCCGCCGTGAACGTGAAGCTGCTAAAACACGTCTAAGGGCTGACTATTTTGGTGAAGAACCAAAATATACGAAAGAAAATTTTCGACGTCGTTACCGTATGAGCCGTAAACTATTTTTAGAAATAGTCCAAGGTATTGAAACATATATTGAAACTAATCATCCTCTTCCTGCGCATTTTGATTTGTTTAGAGTCCGACCCAATGCTGCGAGTGTAATGAGTTTTAGTGTGATTATGAAATGCACATGTGCCCTACGCCAATTGGCTTACGGAATATCACCTAATGCATTAGATGAGTATTTACAAATAGGTGAACACCGTGCACGCGATTGTCTAGATTTTTTTACTATGTGCATAATCCAGTTGTTTGGGAGGGAGTTTTTAAGAAAACCAAACGAGGATGACATTCGCAACTTATACCACGCACATAACACGGTTCATAAGATACCCGGAATATTGGGAAGCATCAATTGTATGCACTAGGAATGGAAGAATTGTCTGAAAGAATGGCAAGGGCAATTTCACAGAGGTGATAAAAAGTATCCAACTATAATGCTTGAAGCTGTTGCGTCGTATGATTTGTGGATTTGGCATGCATTTTTTGGTGTGGCAGGTGCGAATAACGATCTTACCGTTTTATATAATTCTCCGTTATTCGACGACCTGATTGATGATATTGGCCATCAAGTTCCGTTTGAAGTATACGGACATACATTTAAACATGGTTATTATCTAGCTGATGGAATTTACCCACAGTGGGCAGCGTTTGTCAAATCCTTTACTGTTGCAAGCGACCCAAAAAACGCCGCATGGAAAGCGAAACAAGAAAGTGCTCGAAAAGATATCGAAAGAGCTTTTGGTGTCCTCCAAGGACGTTGGCATATTATTGCCCAACCGGCGCGTGCATTTACTGTGGGCAAGTTACGGAGAATCATGTACTCGTGCATCATAATGCATAACATGATTTTGAAAGATCAAAAATTTGCGATATCCGAAGCTGCCGAAATTTATATTCCTCCGACACCAAATATGCAGCAGACATGGGTTGAACGTTGCGCAACGCAAAGAAGAAAAACCAAAGAACTACACGATAAACGCACACACGCAAGGCTTCAACGATGTCTCATCGAGCATGTTTGGCAACAACAACAATGGGAACAAATTCAACAGAATAGGAATAATTAGGTTCGTTATAAGTTGATGTGTTTTAGTTCGTATTGTATTTTTTTTAGTATCGTATGTTTTTTTAGTATCGTATGTTTTTGTGTTGTTTTAGTTCGTATCGCATGTTTTTTATTTGGATGAAATAAAATTAGTATGTTGTATTACTTTTTATAATTAGTTAAAGGAATTTATTTTATTTAATGAAATGAATAAAAAAATAAAGTTGTAAGTAGTGGGGCCCAAATGAGTAAGTTGAGGTTAGTTGTTTGGTGAGGAGGGGGTTAGTTGTGAAGAGGTGTTGGGGTGATGTGGCACCCGTGGGCCCGGAATGAAGAGTTTGGCTACTCATCTACACCTTCCGCTCTAATAAAATAAGCTTCACTGAAGATTTTTTAGTTGTCACCTAAATGTGATTCAGATACATAGGATATGTAGTGGTAATTCATGTCTTATCTTAGGGTGTGCTTGGTTCAAACTCGGAAAAAAAAAAAAGAAAAAAGGAAAAGACAATGATAATGGTGGGGAAAGGGAAAGAAAAACATTCTCTCTAATTTATTGGGTAGTGTAATGGATCATTGCAAGGTTATCAAGATCGCGATCCTACTTAGGATCGTTTTTGTTTTCGCAAGATCGGGATCGTAAGATCCTACGAAAGTGTGAATTATTAGATAGTGGTTGTAGTGTTATAGAATTCCATAAACCTTTTTGATATAAAAGACCAATTTAAGTGAATATTAATACATATTTCAAACTTCAAACCCCGTAACAAAATAAGTAGTTCAATACATGCGATTACTTCATTTTTTAGTCGTTTAATAAACGCTTTAGGAAGAAAAGAAATACGACATGAGTAAAGTTGGGTCATGTATAAAGGTAAAATTGGGTCAAAATATGAAAAGTTGGCTTAATTTTTGTAAAAAGTTTGTTTAATAATAAGAATTAGGCTTTATAGTAGGATCGGGATCGATAGCGATCTTACGATCTTACTAGCTATCTCACGATCTTACTTCGACCCTATGCTATCTCCGATCCTACTTCGATCTTGCAAGGTTTTCTAATGTATGATCGTAAGATCCTACGATCCTACGATCAAGATCGCGATCTTGATAACTATGGATCATTGCATTATACTCTACTAAGCACATTTTTTCATTATCTTTCCCATTTCTCACCCCCCAGGCCCCTATAACCCCTACCAAGCATGCCCTTACTATCTTATAAACCACAAAGACACTTTTGGGCATTAAATGCTTTAAAATTCAGCATTACAAATTTTGTTGCTAAAGGTACATGTAATTTAAACACAATTAGACATTAAACACCTTAAAATTCGGTATTAAAAATTTTATTGCTAAAGGTACAAGTAATTTCAACACATCTCCTAACAATAAATACATTCAATACATATAATTAATACTCTTATTAAAATACCCCCTCAATCAAAGTACAACTATATTAACACATGGTACAATCATCAAAATAATAGTCTATTAAAGCAACGGGACGGCACAACCACGGTACCATGGCTTGCGTTTTCTCGTACTGAGCCGTCATGACCAACCAATATCGTCCCAGAAAACGCAACTGGATGGCGCCACATGGGTACCATGCCTCGCGTTTTCCCATTTTAATTTTTTTTCGAATTATATACATGTTTATAGTTCGGGTGTAGCAGGAAGAAACCAAACATGTTTATGTGTGTAGTTCGTTTTGTGTTTTGGGAAGAAAGAATTTTGTTAAATGATTTTGTTGGTAGCTGAGTTTGGTTAGAGAAAGAAGGATGACTGCGTTTTTTGTGTAGTAAACTAAGTTAGGTTTGAGACGTCATAACGTGAAATAATAAAAGTGTGTGTTTTCTATATACTTCTCTCTAGGGGTGGAAACGAGCCGAGCCGCTCGTGAAAAGCTCGGGATCGGATCGGTAAAAAGCTCGAACGAGCCGAGCCTAAATGATGAGACGAAAAGTGTTACGCTTTTAGGGGGTCATTTAAGCCCTAATTCGTATGAATGTGATCAAATGTTGCCCTAAATCGTTCCTTTTGTCATTTTAGGTACTTTTGAGAAGAATTCTGGAAAACATGCGTATTCGGACGTTTTTGGAGCATAAAAGTGAAGAAAACGACAAAGTCTCAAAAGTTGAAGATTTACAACCTGACGGCGTCAGAAGTTACAAGGTGACGCCGTCAGAAACCCTTGACAAAAGAGTGGAAATCAATTTTCAAATGACGGGCCAGAGGATTTAACACCTGACGCCGTCAGGTGTTAGGAATTATAGGCCGTCAGGAGTAAAGTTAAAGAGTGACGGCCTAGAAGGTTTTATAAGGTGACGACGTCAGAAGTGGATCTAGGCCATCCGAGAAAACTATTGGCGGCGAGCTGACGGCGTCAGCCCTTATAACCTGACGCCGTCAGAGTGTAAAATCTATATATAGTTTTCTAATTTTCATTCATTAGTGTGGAACTTTGTGGAGAACTTTTAGGGCAAACCCTAAAGACGAATTTTCTGTACTTTTTAGGGTTTCCAACCCTTGGAACCCTCATGCTTAATTAAAGATAAGTCTTCACTTTAATTCAATCAATATGTCTATGTGTTGGTTGATTATCTCTTTTGCTTGTCTTTTAATTAACATGTGTAGCTAAATTCTCTTGTGTTTGCTTAGATCTAATGAAACCTAACTATTAATTATTGGTTAATTGATGTGTTGTTGTTTGTTGGGATGATTGTTCCATCAATGTTAGGCTCAAGAAAACTGGCCAACCTCCTTTATGGTAACGTGCTTGAACGTCTTGGGAAACATGTAGCCAAGGCATACTAGGCTATTAAGGTAGTATTTAACGCATGAGCCACTGTTTACAATCCCTATGGTTGTGCCGTGCATGGCATAGGAGGAGATAAGAGCTCATAGAATTGGAGAGATATGTATGCCACTCCATGAGTTATTAGGAATACACCCTTCATCCACACAAGTAACATACATATCAATTAACCGGTAAAAGATAGTTAGGGAGTAATGAAGTCTAAGTAAACACAACTTTTCTCCATATAGTTTTCACAACCAAATAGTTTAGTTATTTTATTTTATTTGCAATTGTAGTTATTTTGGGTTAGTTGACTAGCAACTAATTCCGCCCACTCCTTCAAAACCGAGATTTTACTTGCTTTCCTAAAAATATAAAAATACAAAAAGAATCTTCCTTCACCCTTAGACCTATTAGAGTAGTTTTTCTGTCCTAACGAACACTATTCCCTGTGAGAGAACGATCAATCCCCCGTACTTACCACTATCCTATACTACATCGGTCAGGTACACTGCCTGGTGGGGTTGTAAGCCTCTTGAGATCCCTTGAGAGGTAAAACCTGTTGTAAGGTTACAAAACCACGCATCACTAAACGAGCTCGAGCCTGAGCTCGAGCCTAAGTTTGAGCTCATTTAATAATCGAGCTCGAGCCCGAGCTCTATACAAAAAGCTCGAGTAGGCTCGCCAGCCTAAACGAGCCCTAGAAATATATACGTATATATATTGTCTATACGTATAAACGAGCTTAAAAGTAGTAAACGAGCTCGAGCCTCATGTAATTAACGAGCCGAGCTCTATTTGAACTTTGTTTTTTTGAAAGTTCATATAAATTAGTCGAGCCCGAGCCCGAGCTCGAGCTTGTGAAAATTTTCACGAGCCGAGCTCGAGCTCTAAATATAAGGCTCGAAACTAGCTCGAGCTTTATATATATAAACGAGCCGAGCTCGAGCTCTGGCAGGCTCGGGCTCGGCTCGGCTCGTTTTCACCCTAGTTCTCTCTCTAAAAGTGTGTGTTTTCTTTATACTTCTTTCTCTAGATTTTTTTTTCAATAGTCTTCTCTCTTTGTTCCTGAAAAGGAGAGAAAAATAAAATGTTTGGATGTACGGAAAGCATCTAACACAGTCGAGCTAAAATTAATAATCATATATTCACAAACATCTTACACTTATACTGAAGCTATGATCTTCTTTAATGTTAGTTTGCCTTGAGAAAGTGCAAGCCACAGCCAAGTCCTACATACAACTATACAAGTGTTGGTTGACATATGATCGAACACCTTATATCCTATACATGTAAAGATAGTTGATCAAACAAATTATAGGCATCCTCCACTACATGTAATGACAATTGATCAAACCTTATAGGAATCCTCCTTTACACCAGTTGTATTAGGCATACAGTATTTGCCTATGATCCACAAAATCAATTAAAACCTAGCTTTCCTAGTAGTGCCAAAAAAGCATCCAGTCACAATCATCTAAAAAAACGTTTGCCCTTCCATAAAAGTGAAAAGTGATAGGTACTCAATTATACATTCAACCAATTGTTGTCTATATAATTCATCCATGTTCGTTTATTAGTTTATTGACACACACAACAAATACGCTATAACATTTACACCTGAGTATAGTGTTTAAATAATACAACACATCTTTGAAATACTAAATCACCCTCACGCAACTTACAGCCGTTTTACAAGTACCTCTCAAAATAAGACCATTACAAACTAGAATACTTAGACCATGGGGTTTTTATAGAACAGTACAGGTTTCTTGGACTTAAAGATGTTCTTAGAAAGATATGTCGGAATTACATCAATAAACAAAATGTATTGCGCCTTAACATATATGCCGAATGGAATCAGAGCTAATACGCTGATAAGGATAGGTATCCATAGCAAACCCTTCTGGTAAAGTACAAAAAACCTGACGCTAAATGCGATTATCATGGTTGTCATGGATAGAAAAAGATATGATAGACCGACTATCAATTTTCTGGGTAATGATTCCAGGAAATCACGTTCAGCATAACGAGACGTGAAGACAGATAAGAACATGCAGAGGATTGAAGCTGAAGATGAGAACAGAGAAATGGCATCTGCCACAACGAAAACCTTAAAGGTTGTTTCTGAATGAAAGATAGGGATACCATTGTTTTGGTCATATCCTCCCGGAACCGTAAAAGCTGCAGCGAATACCATGGTGGCAATAAGTGCGGCTACCACAATACATTGACCAGCTATTTCCTTCATCAATTTTTCGCCTTGTGTGACCATATCTTTGTGTTCCTTTGTAAACAACTCATGTGGTGTTAAACCATCACTGTTCCTCTGTTCTCTATAAGATGGAGGGATCATTGACTCAACTTCCTGCAACACAAACAAATTATAATAGTTATAGACCAATTGCGGTTATATGTATCCTATGAAAGAAAAAATATGAGTTTTGTAGGACTCAGAAACAATCCTAGAAGCTCATACTGGAATCTATGTATGTACCTGGAACCATTAAAAGTTCTCTTTGCATCTCTAAAGCACCTCCTGACCCATTCTCAAGCTGCTTTCGATTCACAGTTTTCCCAACTAAAATGCAACATATTGTTACCATTGTCATCTCTGAGAGGGGTTAACATATCCTTCATCGTGCCTATCTCGTACAATAGGTTATAGATACCCTCGTGACGATGTTTGACAGCAATGTGAAATATGCTTTGATTGTCATCATTTACCTTCCATATCAAATCAGGATATCGGCGAATGAGTTCAACTAAAAATTTGGTATTTCCTACTAACGCAGCAACAAACAACACTCAAGAAGGGTATGTTTTTTTTTGGATGCATTTTGGCAGTTATTTTATAAATGAGTTCTTGTAGTTTATGAGCTTGGTCAGGCTGTCCAGCTTCTCGAATTATTAAGCTCTCGGTTTCATTATGTATTTTTACAATATACTCAGAAATGTGCCTTTGTAGTTGCAGAGCTTGATCTCCCTTACCGGAAGCCATCTGGTTTTCTTTAGTCAAGGTCTGTAATTCAGCATGGATGTCCTCAACATGTTCGGAAACAAGGTTTCTAAGGTTAGAAACTTGTCTATCGTCATTGGTTATCTTCTGAGTTTCCTCACGAAGTTTGTTAAGATGTTTATTTAGTCGTGCAATGTGAACGATCCTTCCTGACTCTGAATTCGTTGGCCCTCTCAGTATATCATCAATTTCCTTCTTAGGTAGTTGCACAATATCTTTCCAAAGAGTTTTCAGTAACTGCAAGGCTTCACTTTCTGTTTCAGGAGTCCTGGTTTTTTTAGGAATGAATGCAGAAACTGAAAGCAAAAACCAGAAAACAAGCCAATTTGTCATTCAATGATGCCCAAATAGTTAACGGTAAAATTAAGGTGAAAAAACTTCGATTTCAATTACACAAACTGATAAAATAAAAGGCATGCTATACATGTATTGTAAGTTTGTAAATGGTTGTCTCCCATTCAACCTTACCCAAGTAACCATCTAAAACTACATTTCTTTGATTAATTTTTTCCATCTATCTCTAAACTGTATTTTATTCTCCTTTTTTACGTCATAGTTTAACTCCAGTTCAGAAAAACTCAGGGGGTGCTTGGTCGGTGGGTTTAGAGGGTAAGGAAAGGTAATTATAATGAAAAATGATTGTTGGTTATCTATAATGCAATCATCCATTCCTTTAAAGTAGGTAATACTCTATTACTCACTAAATTGGGGGTATTGGAACTCTATTATCAAAGGACACTCTTTCTCCCCATGATCCCACTACTCCAAAATTCATGCTAGTTTAATTTTGCTCTTAAAATGGTACTCCCAAAGGATTCTTCATAATTGAGGATGCGTGTGTCATTTTGGAGGGGATGTTGAAAAGTGGGGAAGCTCGACAATTTGATAGTTGGATGGATGTTGTTAGTAGGGTTTGTGAGGTGGAAAACGAAAGATTAGAGAAACTATTGAAGGTTGATATGGAGCCTTATACGAGAATAGTGGATGCATGTGTTGGTTTACACGAGTATCTAGTCAAAAAGGGTCTAGAAAATGACAAGTTCATATCCAGAAGGCATAGAGCTGATTTTTGGGATTCTGGTTAATGAAGGTTTACTAAGCCACTTGTGTATTTTTAAGAATTGGATATCAAGTGTTGCAGGGGGAGTAACCGGAAACTTTGTTTTTTTCTTGAAAGGCAGTACCCGGTGTAGAGAATAGTCTACTAGATTCAGGTTTCTCCCTTGTGTATACTTCACACTGTTGAGAATAAGCTGATTGACAAAAATAGTTAATAGTTTTGCAGCTGTTATTATTTGGTGGTTCGAACTGTGATAGGCGAGAGTGTTCTATCATTGGTATGCTGAGAATGAAGCTTTATATGGCTGTGCGTGGCTAACAAGTTTTAAAATCGCAGATTGAATATATTGTGAAACACTAAATACTTAGATTGATGGAACTTAAAGTTGTTGAGCAAGAGCTTAATATGACCTCTTTACAATTACCCTTTCTGTGTCAAGATAGGAGTTAGTCAACGTTGGTCAACCATGCCACGTCAGCAAAAAAAGGGCAACCTTAACCATTACACACAATAGACTGATTAGGCAATTGTTCGCATTGTTTAGTAAAATTAAAAGAAACATACACAACATTGCAAAACGTGTCAAGTTCGTGACATTTTGAAACAATTATCCCTATTCAATTCGAATGAGACAGATTGCTTATGAACATTTTTTAATTTCTCAGCTTTGAACATTTTATCAATAAAATAGGGACACCGCTCGCGAGATTTCAAATGCAATCCAAACACCGCTTTTTATTCTAAAATGCAATATATTCAGAAAGTGAGAGTAGCTATTACGTCGGTTCATGGTTATGATGGTGATTGATCTGGCGGTGGCGAATGCAAATTTTGTTGGGCGAGCTGATGGTGTTTTGGTGTATTCGTGTTAGGAGAAGTGGTGGGTGTGAAAGAAGGATGATGGTGACGGGATAAATTGTGAGTGTGTTGGTTAGAGAGTGGGGTGGCTATGGGGCTGTTTTAACCAGGGTTCTAAAAGGCGCGCCTTAGCGCCGCTAAGGCGTGAGGCGTGGCCTCGGCATTACGAAACAGACCAAGGCGTCTTCTTAAGGCATGGCGCGTGATGTGGCGCGAAAAGGCGGGGTAAGGGCCTTAGCGCGAGGCGTGGCGCCTTATTTTGAAGTTTTTAAAAGTTTACTAGTATTTGGGCTAGAATCACCGAATTACTAATATAAGGGACTTTGGCTTGCGCCTAGTAACATTATAAATCAATTTCAAGTTTTTAACTTATTTATATGGTTCTACCACTCATATAACGAGTGAAGAAGATTTTGCTGACTACTACGATGAAGAAGGTTTTATTTAAAGAAATGACGAAAAATGCAAGGATAATTTAGTTTTTGAGTTTATTTCTTATGTATAACGCTTTTTGTAAGCTTGATGTATTATATATATGTTACACCCCGTGCCCGCTTTGACCAAAAACTAAAACTTTTTGAGCGGAAACGACTTGACTTTAACGACTATTTCAATCATCCCTTGACCATTGACTAAAATCCATTAACTTATAGACCTTGGAACCATTTTTAAATTAAACTAGACTCAATTACCTTCGAAACGCCGGGTGGCACGACCCGTGACGATTTACGGTTTAAAAGATATGATTTTTCAAAGATGGCCAAAATCTGAAAACCCCTTTATATAAATTCTGGTCTGAGCATAGATCTTAAGATCTATGCTGAAGAAAGAAACTCTTTGAAATCCACTTTCTGGTCTGAGCATAGATCTTAAGATCTATGCTCAGGGAAGAACCTTTTAAACTAAAATTTCTGGGTTGAGCATAGATCTTAAGATCTATGCTCAAGGAAGAACTTTTTGCACATTTGCATGTTTTGACCCATTTTCACCATAAACCATCTTTACCACTTCATTTACACATCAAACTTAACCAAAGCCATTAACATAACATAATAAAACGTTTCTATAATCATTTGGCCCGTTTGCAACCCATAATGGGTATAATGACACTTTATCCAAACACTTCCTTTAACTTGACCATAACCACTCTAACCATGCTATGACCATCTCAACATACAATTTATGCTTGACCATACTTGTTTACAAACCACATTAAAACTCACGGGGGTACAACATCAACATAGAGCTCGGTATCTACCTAAGCCCTATCATATACAAACCTCCTACCTTCCGCATAATTAACCTTACTCCTCATTCCAAGCCATCCATAATCACAAGAACCTACAAAAGGTTAGACAACTAAACTATAAGCACAAAGGCTTAGTAAGTAAAACAGGTATAACTTAACATCATACATCAAACATACATTACGCATCATAACCATCATTCCATCGTAACATTAACCATAACACATACCTTAAGCCATCACTAAACGTCACCATTCATACTCTAACCAATTCCATCCTACTCTATCATTCCTTTGCTAGTTATGCCAAACTAGTCTTACAATCAACTTTCACATAAGCACATACATAACACATCATTATATAATCTTAGCATAAACATCACATAACACATAATGTAATGAAATCCATATAACGTCAACTTATAACCGGTTTACTTACCTCGATCCCAAGCTAGTGAAACCAAGGTCATCATCATCTCCATTCTTGTCATTTAGGCCAAATCACTATTATCATAAACATATAATTATCAACTATGTCATGACTACCATAACCATAATCCTTTCTAATAATTACTAATTATCACATAATCATATGATGATTATATGATAATCAATCCCATTAAATTCATTAACTTAACTTCAATAATACTTAACCCATATTCATTATAACTTCTTAATTAGCTTCAAACACCATTTAACCATTTCCCCCAAATTAGGTACATAAACCCTAACCCTTGAATTCATCAATTAGCTTAAGTTAGAAGATTACTTACTTGAAAGGATGATTAGTAATAGCTTATTTCTAGATATGGAGCACTAATCCTTCACCAACTTGATCATTGGAAAACTTGGTCTTCCCTCCTTTTTTTCTCTAAACCGCCTCATACAAAACATACTCGTGGATAAGCACCAAATGTATATATCCAGGAGATTTGTAGATATAGCTTTCTTCATTCCAAAGTTATATACCAAAATGACACTTTAAGCCCTTCAATTTCCTTTACTTCTATTTTGGCCACAACTAACTTATAATACATTTACCACAATGGCAACTTAAGCCCTTGAAGTCTATTTCATTCTATTTGCGCGACATAATACTTTCATAACCTTATAACACATTCTTTGACTATCACTTTGACTATCGGGTGTGACCACTACGCAACATTCGTTGACTGGCCAATCACATAAAATCTTAGTCAATTTCATCTAGGGGTGGGGCCTATTTGTATCAGGGAAACGGGTCTAACAATACATATGTATGTATGAAATATGATATAAATATATAAATTTATAGAAAAAAAACTTATGCCGCCTTGAGTCACGTCTTAAAAAACGCCGTGACTTCGCTATGGTTCGTAAGGTTTGAGGCTTGGCTTCCCCGCCACGCCACACCACGCCTTACCCTGTTTATAACCTTGGTTTTAACTCTAATGAAAATAACAGAATCGAAAATAAATAAATAAACCACGCAAGTCTCAAGTGTCGATGCAAAATTTTTTCCTCAAAAACTTTTGAAATCAAAACAAAATGTAAGAAACTAGTTGAAACTTAAAAGTAATAGACGCCACGAGGGTACTTAGGAACCCAAAAAGTAGTTAAAAGCACCAAGCACTAAAAAAAAACTTATTTAACGTAACCAACTTATAGCGATTTAAAATTAGGGATAATTTCATATTTAACCGACCTAAATATCAAAATTTCAAATTTACCCAAAACAAAGTTTTAGTGCACAAGATAATGTTTTTAAAGCATATATTGAGAAAATATGAAATTATGGTGTTTAAGTCAGATATATATGAAATTGCCCCAACAAATTAAATAGAAAAACAAAATGATATACCTTTAACAGAGGAGTAACCAACTTTTGTTTTTCTTTAGATTGTAATCATCTATCGTGGGATACATTCATACATTCTTTTCTACATATAGCGATTAAAAATTAATATGAAATTTCTGTCATCTTCATTTTTTTTTTAATTTAATTCTCTCTAAAAAACAGATATTCACTCACTTATACCAGTTAATAATATTTCATAAATGTCTCAGTTGAAAATTAAATCTATAACCACTTGGTTGCCAGTTACCTATCTATCTAATGCCAAGCTAAAGACTATTTGGTTTTTAATTTTAAATAATGATCAAATCTCATGTATAATGTTTAAGAGAACATGCATGCATGTGGCACATATGTAGTGTGTTTAATTGTGTATAAATGACAGGATATAATGTAAGACCCGATGTTTTATATGTTTTAGAAATAGACTTTTGTATTGATACTAGAAAATTAGAAAAGATTTTATGTTAGTATTTTATGGAAACAAGGACTTAAAATGTAAAATAGTTAACAGAAAGGACTAACGGTGCAAGAGATTTAACGACACAAACTAACGACCATTAAATAGGTAAAATTACCATTTTAACCTTAAGTATTATTCATCCTATAATTCAGAAAATTATCATAAAAATACACGTATTGTGTGTGTTGGCTTTACCAGGACTTTTAGGAGGGAAAAATAACCATTACCCTTATCATTATCAAAAGAATTCTACAGGAAGATAACTAAGGGTTTTGGTGATATTGGTGTTAACCTTGGAAGAATCAAGCATTCCGTATTAGTGTTTAATCCATCATTCAAGGTAAGTTTATGATTAGAATTATGTTTATATGAATTTAGAAGAATTATGTTTAATTAAGACTTATGAAAACCTAGTTTTAAATTATGATCAATTATGATGAAATTGATGTTAGAAGTATTATTGTTATGATGTAAATATGTTAGGAATCATGTACCCAAGTTATGGTTAAGGACATAGAAAGATTCATGATGTTAGTTGATGTTGATGATCAAGTACGTTAAGATAAGGAGTGTTTGGTACAAGTCTATTAAGTGCTTAATTTAGCAAGATAGCTTATAAGCCTGATGAAATATGATCTTAACATGTTAAATAAGCTGTAATATAAGTTTGGTGAAGAGTAGAATAGCTTATCATGGGTTTTGGGTCGTTTTAGACACGTTTTAAAGTTATGACAGCATGCTGAATAGACTCTTGCGAAGACTTAGAAGGGCTGCTGAGAATAAACCGTTCGTCGGATTAAGATGAGGTCTAAACAAAAGTTGTAGCTCTCTGAGTGTACTTTAATTGTTCTTCTTTAAGTTTTGGCTCGTTTGGAAGTTAAATTGGTCTTAAGTTAGAAATACAGTAGCAACCCAGAAAATTCTGCAATAAAAGTGTTTTTGTAAAAGTGTCTTAAATGATGAAATAGCACCTTAAGCGATCATGTTTAAGTTGTTTAGACTCAATACATGTTAGATAAATGTTTTAGCAAGTTATAATATCATTAGAATGGTTATCATGTGAGTAGGTGCTCGTGGAAAGCTTACGGAAGGCTAAACAAGACCTAGAGGTGAGTAACGGTTCATTAGCTTCATATTACTAGATTGAATATGATGATGGAACTTGTGCAATGTTTCGGACATAGCCAAAACAAACCATGAATAGTATGTTCACAAGGAGCATGATTTGACAAGTTTAGAGTGCCCAAGAAACGCACGAAAAGTTAAGTAACGTGCCTAAGAAGTGCACGATGTAGAACTCCCATAGTAGCATCCTAAGTGGATGACACGTGCTTTTATAATAGCATCCTAAGTGGATGACCAAACGTCCTATGTGGATGACCCGTGCTTGAAAAGCACTTACGTCCTAAGTGGACGACCCAAATCAGAAAAGCACGTATAATAAATGTAGAAGCCGTTAGAAGAGTACTCGTTGGCTAGGGAAGTTCTTACTCATAGCAGGACGACTAAGCATCGTCTAGTCAGAATGCACGTGCTCAGATATCATGTATGATTAAGAACTCAGAATAAGTCTTAGACTCATGTACAAGTAGTAAGACCACTATTAGTCGTACCATTTATAGCATTTGAAATACGTTTATGTTCAGAATTGCAAGTGTTAATTTAGATATAGCTAGAACTATCATGTTTTAGATTCAGATTTAGATATAGACTCAGACCCGTGTACTCACTAAGTCGTCAGGACTTACCGTTCTTAGTTTCCATGTTTTGCAAGTTAAGTCTTAAGGACGCTGGGACATGTAGATTAAGAAGACGAGTTAGGAGATCGGCAATGCTCGTGTATATAGGTGACGAGCATCTCAACCATACTTTGTTATTCAGCTTGTTAATGCCCCAAAACTTTATGATTAAGTGTCAGAATCATATAAGTCATGTTTTGATATTAATGTGTAAATATATATAACATGTATTTGAAAATGGGTCAAAATAGGGGTGTTTGGGTTAACACCCGCACTCGTAGTTTTACGCTTCCGCTATCATAATTTAAGTACCATGTTTATGTATTATATAATTATGATGTGTTTTATTCAGATTTTTAGTTTAGTAATTTTCACAAGTACAGATCGATACGACGTACAGGACAGAACCTATACGGCGTATTCAATGTTAAAATATAATTTAGAGTCGGGCGTTACATATAACAACAAAACAAACTAATTGAAATATCTCTAATAATATTGTAGATGACACCGGCAGATGCATTAGCATGAAAGGATGATGAGAAAAGCATCACATGAGATGTTTACCTGAATAGAAGGCTCCCTTTATGATACTAGATTTTGTTTTCGAAAATGCTTCAGGCTTTCGTGCCAATACTCCGAGTAATGCGGTGCTCCTACCAAGGGCCGGATACTTTTTCACTATGTNTCTTAAATGAGTCATTCTTATATGTAAGATTTTTTGAATTTATTTTAATATCACATTAACCTATTCTTTCATTACAACGTAAACGTGTCAAGTATGAAGCTAAGTGTGCGGCTACTGGATATGTGTTTCTCCCTTTTTGTTCTCTTCTTTGAAGGAATTAAAGAACGATGTGGTTGCATTGCTGAAGTGGATACGAAAGTTCTCCATGACCCAAGAGATTGAGGCATGGGCTGTCCACATCTTTAACATAATTACTTTTGCCGCAGCCACATGCAGTGGCCTCGCTGTTCCTACAGCACCGGGGATTGTGTGCAAGATCTCATTCTTTGCCATCATAATTTTAACTGTTTCAAAGTATCCAGCTGCAGCTGCTAAATAGAGGGCGGTGTGTGATCTTTGTTTACAAGTTCCAAGTCTTCCTTTTGTTGAAATATGGATAAATATTAATACGTTAAATGTCTAGTATTGAACCCGAGACCTCGGGATTGCACACATTACAAACGAGAATTAAAGTTTAATAAATATTAAATGTTATGTATATTTATTAATTAAACACAAGTTAAAGGATTAATGATCGTTAGTTATTAACGGTATGGACTAACTATCGTTAAATGAAAAGAAAAGGGACTAGAGTGTATTTAGATGACGAGAAGGATCCGGAACACCCTAGGGGTGTGCATGGCCGGTCGATCACAAGGCAAAGGGGGCATCCCTTTGCCCTAACTTGTTCCCTAAGTTGTCTAAACACTATAAATACAAAGCCTTGGTCATTCATTCACACCTTTTGTGCACGTAACCTAAAGCTTTGTTTTCTCTTTTCTTTTCTCCTTGAAACCGATCGACTAGGGTTTTGTCGATTTTTGTTTTATTAAACAAAAGTGTTTTTAAGATCTTGCAATCTCTTTAATTCATTATTAGTTTGTGTGTACGAGAACGAGGTAATAACTCACTATAGTTATTATCAAGAGATCGATAAACAAAAAGGTAAGGGGTTTATCATAGATCTAATAATACCCTAATTAGGGTTCTTCAATTGTTCAAGAATCAAGAATTGCATACGGTACGTTCTCTTTTATGTTTTAGTTAATTATTATGTGTTATACTAGATCCTTAGCTTCCGCATATGTGCTACTTGATATTAGTATTAATATATGATAGTCATGGTATTAAAATTCTAACAGTGGCATCACGAGCCATGTATAACATGTAATTGATTACTAAAACCATAAAAAAAGTATCTTTAATTGTTTTAGATATACATGTTGGTGTTTTAGATCTAGGGTTTGAAATTTTTTTCGAAACCCTAATCCTAAATTGGGAGGGGATCGATTTCCAAGAACCCTAATTAGGGTTTGTGGTTTATTTTTTAATTAATTGGATTAGAAACCCTAGGTTTGCAACATGATTATGTGACCTAATTGGTAAATGTTATGCATGAATCCATGATGAAACATGCATGTTAGTCATGGATTAATTGATTGTTTTAATTGTCAGTACTTGATTTACACATGTTAATTATTAGATAGATCTAAAATTGGGGAAGACCTCAATTGTAATTAAAATCTATTTACGTGCTATGTGGTGTGTAACTTAATTATGGCCTCTACAATTGATTCGTCAATGTATGTACGTCTACTTCCTTTAGAAGAGAGGGCCATAGTTAATTACATGCATATGATAACCTAGAATTGATTTAATTAGAGTTTATCTAATTAAGTATGCATGTGGCTAATTGTTTCACCTTTTAATTGTTGTGATTATTAGTTGTTTACTTGTTTTCTTTTATAATTACTTGTTTTTATTGTTCTATGTTTGACATGTTCTTAAGAAATAAAAGGGTAATTTAATAAAAATAAAATTAAATGGACTAATAATGGTGAAACTTTTAGTAATAAATTATGATTCTTGCAAAGTCTTATGTGCCGACTAGTGGTTCGCTTCGCACGGTAATTCGCTCCCAGGCGAGACTAGCAAGTTTTATAATTTATTGCATATTTTAAGACGAAAGTCACAAATTCTTGCTTGATGATGTTTTTGTACAAAAGTGTGTGAAAGGCGGACCGAAATTGCCATACTAAGTGCTTGTAGAGAGAGGTCTTTTTAAGAGATTCGCTCCTATCGGTTCTCTACAACCACTTGTGCCCCAACTAGACTTACCTATATCACTATTTTACGTACAATATCATCTTAAGGGTGATTTACCTCAATTCCACGCGCCACTTTTGTGGCAATTATCCGAATAACATGTAAGAGTAGGATAAGTGGACGATAATTGAGGTTCTTCTTTAATTGGTGAACCCAATACCACAAGCAAAAGATTTTGACTTTGTCTTGCGAATCGGTAATTAAAATTGTTTTGAAAACTAATGTAATAAAGATAAGTGCATGCATCTTTATACATGTTTTGATTTACACATCAAACTAAATACCCTAATAAATTTAAGTTACATGCCATCAAACTATAAGAAACACTTGAAATTATTATTTGGTATGCGTGAGACCTAGGCTAAATTTTAATGACAAGGTAAAAATCTTTATTGTGTGAGACCAGATTTAGATGTTTTACATGTTTCAAAGTTAGACGACTTAATTAAGTTGATGCGTGAGACCTAGAACTTAAGGCATGTGATGGGATGAAACATGCTTACATGACAAATTGATGAATCAATTTGATGTAAATCCCATAATGATCTAGGAATTGGAAAATTGTTTGCCAATTATTGTTCGACAGATTACCATCTTTTATACTTTCATTATTAGTAGATCAACTGATGTAGTGAAATTATGAAAAGTTGGATCCTAGATTTTCAAGAAACTATGTTGGTTATATGAATATATCCTTGGGTATTATGTTTTCTTGAAAATATGTATTATCGAAAATACTAATGTTTGAACTTTTTTCTGTAGAAATGGCTCAACCCGATAACTCCATATTTTCTGCTTTCAAGAATCATCTTGAAAGAGAAAAGTTGACTGGAAAGAACTTCAATGATTGGCACAGATCGCTCAGAATTGTCTTGAGAGCGACTGATAAGCTCAATTATCTGAATACACCTTGCCCAGATGAGCCTTCTGAGACTGCAACTGATGAGGTCAAAGCAGATTGGAGAGCTAAGTATAAAAAGTATAATGAAATTGCGTGCTTAATGCTCCAAAGTATGGATACAATGTTGCAAAAGAAGTTTGAGCACCATTTTCCATATGACATGCTCTCAGAGCTCAAGAAGTCTTATGAAAAGACTCCTGCAGTTGAATTGTATGAGTCACTTGACAAATTACACAGCTGCAAACATGGTGATGGTAAACCAGTAGAAGACTATGTGAATGAGATGAAAGATTATTTTGATCAACTTCAGAGAGTCAGCTTTGGTTACCCCGAGAATGTGCAAGTGAACCTAATCAATAGGACCCTTAACAAGGACTTTACTGGTTTTGTTCAGAACTTCAACATGCACTGCTCGGGGAAGACAGTCACAGAGTTACTCGCATTGCTTGTTGACTTTGAGAAGAATTTACCACCCAAGGGCAAGGAACCTACTCCTTAAGTGTTGGCAATTCAAGGAGGTAGGATCCAGAAAAAATCGCATGTGAACAAGGGTAAGGGTAAAGTTGACAAAGGCAAGCAGGTTTTGGCCTATCAACCAAATCCAAAGATGAATCAGCATCAACCCAAGAAGAACAAGGTGAATCCTCCCAACAAGAAGGATCAGGCTTGTCACCATTGTCATCAAGTAGGGCACTGGAAGCGTAACTGTGCGCTCTACATCAATGACTTGCGACAAAAGAAGCAGAAGAGTGAAGCTGGTAACCCCAGTTCATCAGGTGCGTTCTTTATGATTGAATTATTCACTCTAATTCATAAATTGAATTACTGGGTATATGATACGGGATGTGGCATTCATATTTGCAATACTTTGCAGGGGTTTTGAGTTGAGAGAAAGCTGGCCTATGGAGAACAATTCTTGCACGTGGGTAATGGAGCACATGCAGAAGTTGAAGCTATAGGCGTATTTAATTTAGTTTTGCCTTCGGGCCTAGTACTATCTTTACATAATTGTCATTATACACCTTCAATTGTTAGGGGTGTTATTTCATTTTCATGTTTGTTGAACCTTGGATTTAATCATACTGTTACTAGCAATGGAATTTCAGTTTCTTTAAATGGTGTTTTTTATTTTAATGCTATTGCTGTGAATGGTATTTTTGAGATTGACATGAATGATAATGATAATGCTTTTGTAAAGAATAATTCAATGTATAGCATCAATCATAAGAGAATCAAGAAAGGTCTGGATTCGTCTTATCTTTGGCATTGTCGACTTGCTCACATTGGCAAGACTCGCATGGAAAAGCTGCAACACGATGGGCTTTTAGAAAAGATCAATGATGAATCATTTGATAAATGCGAATCTTGTATTGCTGGGAAGATGACAAAGAAACCTTTAAAGAATCGTATTGAAAGGGTTTCTGATCTACTTGGTCTAATTCACACAGATGTGTGTAGACCACTTAGACACGTGTCAAGGAGAGGTGCTAGCTACTTCTTAACATTTACGGATGATTATAGCCGTTATGGTTATGTTTATTTACTTAAACATAAACATGAGGTATTTGAAACATTCAAAGTATTTAAAGCAGAAGTAGAGTTGCAATTTGGAAAGAAGATTAAAGCTCTTCGATCCGATAGAGGTGGTGAACACCTGAGTCAAGAGTTCATAGATTTTCTAGCTGAGAATGGAATTGTCCAGCATCTCACTTCTCCATATACTCCACAACAAAATGATGTATCTGAGAGAAGAAATCGTACATTGCAAGATATGATACGATCTATGTTTAATCTAACAACTCTTCCCTTCTCATTTTGGGATTATGCCTTAGAGTCTGCTGTTCGCATTCTGAATATGGTTCCCACAAAGAAGTTAGATAAGACACCATATGAGTTATGGACTAGAAAAGCTCCTAACTTGTCTTATCTAAAGGTCTGGGGCTGCGAGGCGTATGTTAAACGTGACTCAGCAGATAAACTCCAACAAAGATTTGTAAAGTGCATCTTCGTAGGTTACCCAAAGGAAACAATGGGTTACTACTTTTATTACCCACCTGAAAACAAAGTGTTTGTTGCAAGGTATGGAGATTTCTTGGAAAGGAACTCATATCTCAAGAATTCAGTGGGAGAGTTTATGATCTAGAAGACGATCAAGTAGATGCATTACCTTCTGAAAACACTAGCCAACTTCCTGAAGAACCTGATAGTCTGGGTCCTCCACCTGAAGTTGAAGTGGTTCCCATTCGCAGATTCGTAAGGACTGTGAAAGCTCCCGAACGCCTATGTCTTAATGTAGAGTGTGAGGAGACTATACTAGGGGATCTTGATGAACCTACTAGTTATAGGGCTGCCATTAATGGTCCTGAAAAGGAAAAATGGCGAGTTGCTATGAATGGGGAAATGCAATCCATGATTGATAATGAAGTCTGGATAGAAGTAGACCTTTCTCCTGGTGCCAAGGTAGTTGGTAGTAAATGGCTCTACAAGAAAAAGACTGATATGGATGGCATTGTACATACCTATAAAGCCCGTTTGGTAGCTAAAGGCTTTACTCAAACATTTGGTGTTGACTAAGAGGAGACCTTTTCTCTTGTAGCTAACATTAGGGCTATTAGGATTCTTATAGCTATAGCTGCATACTATGACTATGAGATTTGGCAAATGGATGTCAAAACCACCTTCTTGAATGGTCGCCTAGATGAGGACATTTATATGGCGCAGCCTGAGGGGTTTGTGAATCCAGAATTTCCAAACCGTGTATGCAAACTTCAAAGATCCATTTATGGATTGAAGCAAGCATCACGACAATGGAATAAAAGATTTGATGGAGAAATAAAAAAGTTTGGATTTACTCAAAATCTTGATGAGCCATGTGTATACCACAAAACTAGTGGGAGTAATGTAATTTTCCTTATTTTATATGTCGATGACATATTGATCATGGGAAAAGACATTCCAAGTTTGCATGAAGTTAAGGCATATCTTGGAAAGTGTTTTTCTATGAAAGATTTAGGGGAAGATGCATTCATTCTAGGAATCAAAATCTATAGAGATAGATCTCAGCGATTAATTGGATTAAGCCAAAGTGCTTACATTGATAAAATATTGAAGATATTCAATATGCAAAATTCCAAGAAGGGATATTTGCCAATGCAAGAACACCATGGCTTGAGCAGCAAAGTTTGTGCTTCAACACCTGCAGAGGTGGAACGTATGAAGAGAGTCCCTTATGCTTCGGCTATGGGATCTATTATGTATGCGGTAAAAAGCACAAGGCCAGATGTGGCTTTTGCTCAAAACTTAACCAGTCGATATCAGCAGAATCCAGGTGAAGCTCACTGGACTGCTGTTAAGAAAATTCTTAAGTACCTTAGGGCTACTAAAGATATGTTCTTAGTTTATGGGGGAAATCCAAATGCAGAACTTGATGTTACAGGTTACTGCGATGCTTCTTGGAAAGGTGATAAGGATAATACGAAGTCTCAGACGGGTTATGTCTTTGTCATTAATGGATGAGCTGTGGATTGGAGGAGCAGGAAGCAGAGTACATTAGCGATGTTTGCAACAGAAAGTGAGTACATAGCTGCTTCAGAAGCTGCAATGGAAGCCGTATGGATTAGGAAGTTCATTTTGGGGCTTGGAGTTATGCCATCGATCCAACGACCTATAAAAATGTATTGCGACAACTCAGCTGCAATCACATTTGCCAATGAACCTGGAATCATGAAGGGCACCAGACATTTCCCGATTAAATATTACTATGTGCGAGAGCAAGTGGATATTGGAGAAATCGAGTTACTCAAAGTTCACACAGATGATAACTTAGCAGATCAATTGACGAAGGCTCTACCTGGCACTAAGCTTTATAAGCTAGCTGAAGGAATAGGTCTTCATAAGGCTGAAAGTTTCATGCCCATTTGTGATTAGTATTTGGATAAAGGATGTAATATACAATTATTAATTTTAATGAAATAAAATGTTTGTTTATGTTTATTTTCATTGTCTTAATAATATATCCTGTTTTTGTATGTTTAAATCCATGAATAATTTTATTATTCTAAATTGTCCGTTGTCGGTTAATGATATGGGAATATCATTAAACTAAGACAAATCTGAGTATTAGTTAGAATATACTTCAATGTATATTGATGTGTAGTCATACCAATTTCACATGATATTCAATGAATTGAATATAGGACTGATCCCAACTACATGACTTTACTTATATATAAGTAATTCATGAAATGGTTATCCTCAGACTCGAGATACTAGATAAGAGTCATGGATGTAGTGCATTTTTGTAAAGCAATCTACCGCTAACCGTAACTGGTAGTTATAAGGGTTGTTTTCAGAAGTGTTGCAAAGTCCGTGGGTTAGTCTTGTAGTCAAGAGAGAATTTGTTCCTTCAAATTTGTTTTGAAGTTTAATACTGCTGGGCCACTCTTAGGATTGACAAAATGTTTGTGTGGCCACGCCCAAAGTCTATCTAGATTACATTCAAATGTTTTGGTAATTTTGTTTAATCATTGACAAACGAGAAACTGAAATTTAATAAAGAATGAATTGAATTCATGTCTTTATTAATATAGTATTAGAAACAAAAGGATAATAATAATGATGAATCATTAAAGGTTTTCCAGGAAACCTAGCTCGAGTCGTACTAGGGGCATTGGAGTGTTGCAAGACGCCAACTAATGTCATTTTACTATTAATAGATATCCAAGTGGGAGCTGTTGAAATATGGATAAATATTAATACGTTAAATGTCTACTATTGAACCCGAGACCTCGGGATTGCACACATTACAAACGAGAATTAAAGTTTAATAAATACTAAATGTTATGTATATTTATTAATTAAACACAAGTTAAAGGATTAATGATCGCTAGTTATTAACGGTATGGACTAACTATCGTTAAATGAAAAGAAAAGGGACTAGAGTGTATTTAGATGACGAGAAGGATCCGGAACACCCTAGGGGTGTGCATGGCCGGTCGATCACAAGGCAAAGGGGGTATCCCTTTGCCTTAACTTGTTCCCTAAGTTGTCTAAACACTATAAATACAAAGCCTTGGGTCATTCATTCAGACATTTTGTGCACATAACCTAAAGCTTTGTTTTCTCTTTTCTTTTCTCCTTAAAGGCGATCGACAAACACCATCCTTAGGGTTTTGTCGACTTTTGTTTTATCAAACAAAAGTGTTTTTAAGATCTTGCAATCTCTTTAATTCATTATTAGTTTGTGTGTACAAGAACGAAGTAATAACTCACTAAAGTTATTATCAAGAGATCGATAAATAAAAAGGTAAGGAGTTTATCATAGATCTAATAAAACCCTAATTAGGGTTCTTCAATTGTTCAAGAATCAAGAATTGCATACGGTACGTTCTCTTTTATGTTTTAGTTAATTATTATGTATTATACTAGATCCTAAGCTTCCGCATATGTGCTACTTGATATTATTATTAATATATGATAGTCATGGTATTAAAATTCTAACACCTTTGTCATCAAATCCACCAGATTTTTCACAAACTCTACCACCTGTTTGCTTCTGTTTGCAGACGCTGCAACATGAAGTGCCGTTTCACCGTGATCAGTGAGACTATACCTTACCAACTCTGGTTTCTTATCAAGAATGGCTTTAGCAGATTTCCAGTCACCTTGAATGGATGCTTCATATAGAGGGGCACCATATTCAAAGTAATCTTTTTTTCCATCTCCTATATAGTAGTTCCAACGCAAAGTTAGTAAGTGCCCTTTTTATCATGGGATAATTGCAATATTTTTCTTTTAACCAAGAGTAACAATTAATTCTAGCTAACATCTTATATATTATTAATAAAAATCAATTTTTGTTTAGTAGGATTCAATAATACTGCATAGATATATATTTTCTCATCTCCATGTGAAATTTTCGTACAGAAATGAAGTGCCTTCCATAAGATAGAATGTAGTAAAAAATTGCAGTGAAGGAACAAAAGAGTAGAAAGGATAGTAGAAATTACCCTTAAGCAGATAGTAATTCGGTTTATTAGAATCATTAGACATTTTGATATCTTTGGCTTATTGGATTCTGGTAACCTTTATGCTTTAAAACCTAAAAATGCGTCACACAGTGACTAGCTAGACTAAAAGGATTTGAATGGTGCAACTGAATACCTTTGCTTCAGATCGAGCAATCAAGCTAATATTGTGTATGTGTGAATGAATTAAGATTTTCAAGGCTTTGAGATATGATAATTTCAACATGTATTCTATCAAGTATTTAAGCACTCTAGCAGCTACAAAAGTATGTCGGTAATTTGTTTTTTCCCCTAGCCTATGTTATTATTCTTCTAAACAACCTCCTTTTGAACCAAAGTAAAAAAGTTACTCTAACATTTTATAACTCAACTTAAATATACCAGTAAGAAGTAAATATATTATTCCGTATTCACAACGACAAAAAGTGCTGTGGACTATTAGTCTAATTAACGTTATTCCATTTTGTGTGTCTATTCATATGCCGATGTCAATCATCTTGTAAATAGTTTAGTATGTCTCATGTCGAGTACGTATGGTCACTGTTAACTATTAATAGTAAAAACCACTTGTTTTGATTTTATGTGTTGATGACCTTTTTGCAAAATATCGTACATGTGCTAATTATGTGAATCAATTATAGTTGCTAACTATGACGTTGTAAAACTAGATAGCCTTGTTAGAATTGTGGCATGCCTGTATGACTACTTCTTTTGAAATAGTGCAGTAAGTTAAAGAAAAAGTGTAGTAGTAATAGTTTGTTCAGTTCACCGTAATCACTTGTAACTTTAACATGCTTCAACGCCTTCATATGTTACATATATTTATACTTTCTAATTTTGGATAGGTTTACTATGGATATTGAAAGAAGAAAGAGGAGAAAGAAAATACATCTTGTACAGTTGCTATTTTCTTCGCATTCTAAAAGTTCTCTAGCTGCGGCGTACTATTATAAATATATGTACAAGCAACCATGTATGACATTTCCTCAAACCGGTGAAGTTGGGATGAATGAGGTTTTGATTTGGTAATCCTATTCGATGTGTTAATGCATTTAGAATGCATCCAACCGTATTCATTAATCTATGTGGACTCAAGTCGAGTGATAAAATGTTAGCTGTTGAAAAATTGGGGGTATTTATCTATATCCTTGCAGTAGGTGTTTCAAATAGGGATGTTGGGGAGCGCTTTCAACGCTCGGGTGAGACAATTAATAGAGCATTTCATGAACTTCTAGAGGCAATAACCGGTAGAGACAATGGTTTTCAAGAGCTAGCACATGACATAATAAGGCCAAAAGATCCATCATTTCAGTTCATACCATCTCATATTATAAATGATCAAAGATACATGCCAAATTTTAAGATACAAAATTGTATGTTTTTTCAATATAATTTTAACATATCACACCTTTATTAAGACTTAAACTATTTTATTTGTATTTAGGATTACATTGGATGTATAGATGGTATACATAGGAGCATGTATCCAAGAGAATCAAAAAGTACCCTATATATTTATGCAATTATATCTATGTTACGTGTAGAATTACAATTCACTTATTTTATTTCTTAACTATTTTACCATGTAAATATTATTTGCTGGATAAACGATATCCCGATAGAAACAGATATCTTGTTCCATATTCCAAGACGAGACACCATCAATCTCAGTTTGATTATGAGCCACCAAACAACAAGCAAGAAGTTTTCAACCGCAAGCATTCATCTTTATGGAGTTACATTGAAAGATCATTTGGAGTCGTAAAGAAACGATGGAAAATACTTGGTGGAATGCCTAAATTTAGCGTGCAAACTCAGATTGATGTTATTATCGTTGCATTTGCTTTACAAAACTACATCCGTAACAGTACACAAGAAGACTTGATGTTTACGGTGATAGAGGAACATCCGGATTATATATATACCATGAGACAAACTTCATGATGTTCATATTCATAACACGAAGAAAGAAGACAATTCTGAAGGAGCATCTAATGAGCTATACGTAACGATATTGCTACTTTAATATGGAATGCACATCGTGGATGATAATCTAACATCATTTTAATGTTGTTGGTATTTTTACATGACTCTTAGCTTTTCAGGCAATGCTACATATTTATTATTTAAATCAATAATTTTAGCTATTATTTCTATTCATGTTAGGCTATTTATTTATATGTGCAATTATGTTATTTTGCACTTTTAATCTACAATTACAGATAGTTTGTCGAACACAACTAAAAAAAAGCTACAATTTTAATCTTTTTCTGCAATAGCACCAGCACCAGCACCAGCACCAGCACCAGCACCAGCACCAGCACCAGCACCACCACTAGCAACAGCAACAGCTGCTTTTGCCAAATATAGCCGTTGTTGTGTAAGAAGCTCTCTAACAAAATGGTTGTAAGTTCATGTCTTACATAACACATGTGAGATAAATTGTGATAAATATTGCCTGAAATAAATAGTTGCCAATCAAAAATAAATAAATAAATAAAATAAAATAAAATAAAATAAAAATAAAATTATGTAGTTTGTACAAAAAGTTACTAGTATTTTCTCATTGTATGGTCTCGTTTTGGAAGTTTGAGTTTGTACTAATAAATTTATACAAACGTCACCGACTACCGAATTTATGGAAAACTGGTGCCTGAGGAGATGAATCTTTAGCAAAAAACAAGATTATAACGATGGTATGTATTATCAAACAAAATTTGGGTTTTTTTTTTTTTTTTTTTTTTTTTTTTTTTTTTTTTTTTTTTTTTTTTTTTTTTTTTTTTTTTTACTTTTATTTTATTTTTTTTTTAAATTTCCTTTTTAAACAATCACTGTCCCAGAGGACGAACCTCACCAAAATTAAAGGAAGTATACATTATAATCAAGACAATTACTGCTATATGCATGCACATAATGTTGCTTCTAACCACAATAAATTTGTGATATAACGTAATAAAAGTCAACATTTTCGTATGGCGGGCTCTAAAAGGGAGACTTCCGGTTCGTGAAGAGCTAGACAAAAGAGGTATTGACTTAGATTCGCTTCTTTGTCCATCTTGTGGCGACATGGTGGAATCATGTTCTCATTGCTTAGTTATGTGTAATTTGTTATGAGCGTGTGGGAAAAAATATTTAGTTGGTGGAAGATAGGGAATGTTAATGCTTTTTCCATTGAGGAATTTTTTTCTCTCAATGGGAATGCAAATGTTCCTAGTCGTTCATCAAGATTGTGGCAAGCGGTCATTTGGACTTCCGGGTACTTCATTTGGAAAGAGAGAAATACACGTGTTTTCAAGAATAAAGTCTCTAGTATAAATAAGATTGTTCAAGATATCCAACTTAAGAGCTTCGAGTGGATTGTGAGAAGATCGAGAAAGAAAAGTGAGATGAATTGGCAACATTGGCTTTTTGATCCGTTAAAATGTCAAATTTAAAGAGTTCTACATGTGTTTGGAATTACAGAAAGTTCAGTAATATTTGGCCTGTTTGGAATAAGAGATAGTTCAGTATGCAGCTGGCCTGTTTGGAATAACAGATAGTTTAGTATGCAGTATACTTTTTATGCCTGCAGTGCATGGTATTTAAGGATTTGTGATATGGAATTATGTGTCTGTGGTACAAATATATGCAAGTATCTACAAGTGCTCATTGGTTGGTTCCTTTTGATATGGATATCTAATATCAGTGGGTCAGTGTGAGAATAGTATGTATTTTTGTGGCATGCTAGTGATGTGGGCTTTTTATCAGTTAGTGTGTAGTCACAATTATTGGTATGCATGTTGTAGTGGTGTAAGTTTTTATTTTTAGGGTCCACTCTTTTAATCTTCTTGTTGATTTAGACATTTAGTGGATGCCTTTGTTTGTATTTGGTCTTGTTTTTGGTTCAATGTATTTGTCTTTCAATATATATATATATATATATATATATATATATATATATATATATATATATATATATATATATATATATATATATAT